>PVJA010010691.1:0-54641 GCA_004027025.1 Myocastor coypus
TGAGGACAATATGCAATATGTCAACTTTCAAAGAAAAAAAGGGGGAAAAGAAAAAAAAAAGTAATGTGGATTTAGAAAGGTTAATGTTTAGTTGTTTGATCAATCTTATATACCTATATGTATTAATCTAAACTGATCCCATGATGAAAATATGTAATATAACCATTGTTAAATTTAAACAATAAAAGAATTGAAAAAATAAAATAAAATAAAATAAGACCCCTTTTACTGTTGCCAAAAAAAAAAAAAAAAAGAAAAAAAGAAAAAAGAGGGAAAATAGAGAACTGTACATGGGAGGGTATTATGGGTCTTCAGAGAAGCGATGCGTGCATGCACACGGTACCCACCTCATTTGACCTGAGATAGGGCCTCAGGCTGAGCACCTAAAGGAACCTGGTTTGCTGACCATCTGTCTACTTTCTGCCACAAGACCCAATCGCCTCCAGCTCTAACCTATCAGTGAAGGCTACATTACATTTTGACCTCTGTACTCTCTTTTGTTTCTTAAAGACCTCATATTTAACCAGTTATAGACTCCAATACCAAGTATGGGGAACTACTTTAACTTTTGTTCTTCCTCTGTTGTATAATGTAGTGTTAATAATGTTGACCTCACTGGAGAAGAAAAGGTTTCTCCTGCCCCATTTTTGCCTACATTCCATAAAGTGATTCTTCCTCTTCCAAGCAGAAAAGAGAAAGGAAGTATCCTGATCATAGAACTCGATTCTCCAAGAGAGGAAAAAGAAGTTTGCAACCAGGCTTACTGTAAGCCAGACTCTGAAAACTCTCTCAGTGACTCAGAAAATTTCTTCTGAAAGTGGAAATAGTTGCAGAAAAGGTCTCTTGATTGTGACATGAGATCCTTAACATTAAGTTTCAGTTCTGCCCTTCCATGGCTCCATGAAACCTTGGAAAAATCCTTCTCTGGACCTGAGCATACTTGTTATGAAGTAGGCAAGATGCCTTTCCTCCAGCGCTAAGAGTCTATGCAAGTTCATCTCTTGCTTTATCGCCCTCTCTCGGCCCCTCACTCCCTCCAGGCTAACCCTTTCTTTTGGTTTTAACATCAGCTTAAACAATGGGGTCTTGTGTGTAAAGTGAGGGCACAATGGAGGTGGTTGGTTTAATGTCCATCTCTGCTCCAGAGACCCCGCCTGGCAGAGCACAGCCCTCGGTAGGCCTTCACATCCAAGCAGGCCCTTTTGCTCACTTTCTCAGAAGGAAATCTGGGCCATGATTGATGTGGCCCATCTGGGCAGTGATGGGAGCCCAGAAGAATGCTCACGAGCTTACAGTCTGCTTATAAAGACCCACATCAACCTCCTCCCTGCCCCTCACCTGGGAGCCAGGGTTTCAGGTATCCTTGAGGGGCTTGCTCAAGAGTTTCTACACCAAAGCTGAGAATTTGTCTCCAGGTGAACAGTGAGAGGTCTGTCTGTGGGGATGGGAAGTAAAGAATGAGCTCTGGATGGTTCAGAGAGGGTACCTTCTAGTGTTTCCTGTGGAATCTTTACTGAGCTCATTCCATCTTTCTTCCATTTGTCTCAGAACATCCAGGATTCAACTCAACATACAAGAGACATCATTAAAATCTGCCTGAACTGGCGTAACGTGTATGTGAATTAAGTATTTAAATTGCTTTTATTGAAGGGTAAATAATTGTGTGTTAAAAATAGTTTTAGAGTAGAAAAATATTTGACGTAGATAAGTTGCTTGTACCTCTCTGGCTGGTAACGGAGAACAGGAAAGGAGGAACAAAAGAGAGAGGAAGAACATGGGGAAAGAACCTGAGACAAAACTCTGCTGAGACTCCAAGGTCTGGCCAGTTAAACTCCTCGTCCCCCCAGGAGTCAAGTCACAGAGCACTTTTTGGCTCAGCTCAATGTGCTCCTATCTGAAGACTCCTCCTTGCCTAAGTTCTAAGTCCAGCAGCAAGACTCCCTTTACTGGTCCTCTTGACTCCTCTCTGAGCTAATGGCTACCCTACAACTTCCGGTAAGAATCAGATCCTTTCTTTGGAAGGAAATAAAGGCCATAGTTGTGGCTAATTTTCACAGCAGCATTCAAACTTCCAAACTTCCCAGGCTGCACAAGACAGGTAGGAGAAATGGGGAACGTCCCGCAGTCCTACTAAAAATACAGGGTTCTTACAGAGGACACTTGACCTTTAGATCTGCCTGATTGTGATCTAAGTGAGAGCAGAAGGTTCCATGAGGGACCTTTGGGGATTAAGAACATCAGAAAAAAGAGGGTAGGAGAGGTTCATTCTCGCCAGATGGCGCTAATGTGCTGAATCTGCAGGTGAGTAGCAGATCTGCAGCTGGGCTCTGGGAAATGTTTCCAAACGTAACAGCTTTGGGAAGAGCCTGTCCTCAGCTCCCTGGAACTTGAGGGCACATCTGAACCAGAGATGGGCACTTTTGTTGATTTTTTTTAAATAAAAAAAACTTTATTGCTGTATGATTCCATACCACAGCCCTTCAAAGTGTATACCTTTTGATGATTTTGGAAATAGTGACATTTGCAGGCACCCCTGAAGCCATGGCCACACTGAGAAGAATGAATAGACTTGTCACCCCGAGTTTCTTTTGAAGAGATTTGCCCCTTGCCAATTGCTCCTGCAACCTGTCTCCCTCTCACTTTTTCTAGACAGCCATTCACCTGCTTTCTTTTACAGATTGGTTTGTATTTTCTAGTTTTACATCAAGAGAATCGTGCACTAAATACTATTTTTGTGGTTTTTTTCACTCAGCATAGATATTCTGAAGTTCGTTGTAGTCTTTAATATCATATAAAATGTTAGCTATACAGTTTTTTGTACATACCTCTTTTCAAGTTGAAAAAGTTCTGTTCTATGCCTTGCTTGGCAGAGTTTATTCTGTCCAATTCTATGTTTTCTTTTCTGGTGTGATTGGATTTTATGAGGATGTTGTGTTTTGTGAAGTATTTTCCCGGCATTTAGTGAGGTGATCACATAGCTCTTAATTTTTTGTTTGCTTATACGGTGAGTTGTATTGATTGCTTTTTGAAAAAAAAATACTTATAATATGATACACATAAGACTTGCTTTTTGAACATTTTTAAATTGTACAGCTCAAAAAATGTTAAGTGCATCCACATTATGGTGCAACAGATCTCCAGAACCTGCACTGAGCTTTGAATGTTAAACTCAACACGGATTACTTGGAAAAGACTGTTCTTGTACTTGGTCCTAACGTATTATACTTTTAACATATTGGATGTGATTTGCTAATTTTTTTTTTTTTCTTTTTTAAGGGAAGGATCTGCCGGGTGTTCAGGGTCTCACCACTAGATTAGACTCATAGTGATCCACCCATTTACAAGCTATCAAACAGCTGGAATTACAGACACATGCTGCCATGCTCAGTCTCAATTACCGCCCAGGGGGAATGAACCCCTGGCCCCTGCACCTGCTTGAAGGTGCTTTAATTCACTGAGCCATTTGACCAGCCCATGTGGCTTGCTAAATTTTAATATGCATTTGATTTGATAAACTTTTGTTTACCACAATTTTGTTATCAGAATTTTCCATCTGTCTTTGAAAAATACTAGACTGTAGTTTCCTGGTAACATTTTTTTTTCTCTCTCTCTCTCTCTCTTTTTTTTTTTTTTTTAATGTATTTAGTACAGGGTGTACAGGGTCTCATTACACAGATTGGACTTGTAGCAATTCTTCTGTGTTCAGCCTCCCAAGCTTTGGGATTACAGGCACGTGCCACCACGCCCAGTCTCTGTCATGGTCTCAGAGCACCTATGGGGGGTTAGGGGGTGACACCCAGTAATGTTTTCTACTTCACCATCTAATGTTCATATCATATAAGGAGTTGAAAAGGCTTTCTTCTTCACCTTTCAGAGTTTGTGGAGAAAGAGGAATGTTTCTACCTTCAATGTTTGACAGAATTCAGTAAAGAGACAGTAGCGTTTTCTTCCTGTGACAGTATTAAACTGCGAATTGTAGTTTCTCCATGGGAGCACTGAGCACTAATTCATTTCCTTGTGTGTGCTTGGGTAGCTGCTGTCTTGTTAGCCACTGGCCTGCTTCAGTTGCGCTGTCCAATTCGTAGGCACAGAGGTGTTCATAATAATTTCCAATGATTTTTGATCTCTGTGGAATCTGTGATTGCCTGTTTTCTTCCTGATTATGTAAATTATGTCTTCCTTTTTTGTTCCTAATCAACTCAGCTATTGCTTGACTTCTTTTATTGATCTTTTTAGGAGTCAGTTCTTGTTTCCATTGATTTTTTATTGCATTATTTTCTTTTTTTATTATTTTTTAAACTTTACTTATGTTATGGCCTGCTCAGTCTGCCCTGGTGGGGGGGGCTGGCACAGCATGTGGTGCTGGGGGTTGAACAGCGGTCCCTAAGCTTGCCTAAGCAGGCACTTTAGATTGCTGAGCTATCTTGCTGGCCCTGTATTGTTTTCTATTGTACTGATTTTTTTTTAAATTATGGTATCAAACATATGAGATTTGTCATTTGAGTAATTTTTAAGTGTAAATGTCAAAAAATTGTAAAGGCACATGCCAAAAAACCTTCAAGGAGCCTAGTACACTTTTTTTTTCATAAAGCAGCATAATCATGGGTGTTTCAAATTCATGTTTATTCTTTTCAAATATTTCTATTTTTCATTACAAATTTTAATGTTATGAGTTTTTTATATTAAACAATGAATGTGCAACAGGAAAAAAAAAGTCACAGAAATAGTGTATTGCATTTTAACTGTTTATTGAGTGTTTACAAAACAGAATCAAAATTTTCAGGATCAGCGGGGTTTTGGTGTACAAAGTCAAAAAAAGAACAACATTAGTAAATTTTTACATGAACTACAATGAAAACACCACAAGCAGTCTAGAAGAAGAGTCTCTGCTTCAATCGCCACAGCTAAGGCAGGCTTCACACTTCAGTAACGCATTCCATACACATGTATTGCTTACACTGCAGCGCATGTATTTGCTTTCCTAGTCTTTTTGTAGAACATCCGTGACATACGATATACTTGACATATTTGGCTGGTCTTGCATTTTTTCAGGAGGTTCTCATTATATTATTCAATGTGCAGTTGACAGGAACATAAAATATCAATTAAATAAAGTATTAAATTCTTAATAAGTATTATGTGTTCATGGCAAACATCAACATGTTTGTAACAGCTATTACTTACTTACCAAACCTAAAATGTAACACTAGAAATAAATTCCTGTAAGAACTACAGTGAAAATACCAATAGCACTCAACAAAAAATCTTTACTTCAATTATCACACCCAAATAATCAGAAAATAAGATGTAAATAAAATAAAATATCAAATGTATAATGAGTGCTTGGAAAAGATATCCATATTTCCACATTATTTATTTACTTTCTGACACAACCTGAGAGAAAACATCAGAAATAAAAAGAAATATGTGAACTACAATGAAAATAGTAACAGAATTCCACAATAAAAATCTTTACTTTAAGTGTCACACCCAAGGCGTTCTTCACATATGAAAATTGCATATCCATATCCAAGGATCATTTACATTGGTAGCAGATATAATTTATTTTCCTCTTCTTTCTTGCAGAACATAGTTGACATCTTATTGGTTTTCTTTTTGCTGTGGTATGTCTTTGGGATGTTGCATTTCTATGCTCCCATCAGCTCACCGATATGTTCCACAACTTTTTACATAGTTTTTTCTCAGTTATAAATAATCTCTTATGAGTTCCACTCCCAATCCCCCAAGAAAATTTTTCTGTGGTATTTTGCATTTACTTTTTTTTTGTCTTGAAAGCCATCAAACTATGCTACACATAATTAGGATGGAACAAAACGTAACTATTGGCCAATGCTGCATGACTCATTGACAGCTGCTACCTTTCCTTTGGTTTTGTTGAAGGAAGTTTCTTTCTCAGGCTTCTGTTTCATTGAAGTTTCCCTATCAATAGTTCCATCTCGGTTCATGGCTGACCTCAGTAGTTTTGGTTTGATTTTCTTTGCCAAATGGAAGGCCAGTGTAAATCTTTATGAAATCCAAAGATTTTTACCATGCAATTCTCTGTTTTGAAATTGAAACATTTTAACAAATTTCCTACTTTAGCAAGCAAGGGACCAGGGTTTGATCCCCAATCCCCCATGCCACATCAGTCCTGCCCCTGGGGAGCACTGAGCTGGCGACAAAGTCCAGGTGTGGAGGTGCACACCTGCAATCTCAGCACTGGCGAGGCTGAAAACAGGAGGATCACCAGGAGTCTGATCTGTGTAGTGAAACCCTGTACCAAATACACAAATGAAATTAAAACATTTTATTTGGCATTTCTACTTTATTCCTCCACACAGTTTCTATACTCATTAACTTCAGCTCTGTTAGCAAGTGTATCATTGATAGGAAACTGGGAAAACACTTGTCAAATGTTACATTCCAATTAGTTTGGGAGATGGGATCCAGTCAGTGTACATCAGTCAGTTTATTACTATATGAATAAGAATCTTTTGTCTGGGTTATAGGATAAATTTCTAAATTGGAAGCATTATAAGTCTTTACATGCATAACAGCATAAACTTTTATGCTGTATTTTGACCTTTTCCTTTTCAATAAGTCTTTTACATTCCTGTGATCACCATGAGAAATCCCTGCTGAGTACAGCAGGGCTATGAGCGCCTTGAGCTCAGCCAGTGAGGTGGCACAATAACTATATTTTTAAATATGGCTGCTGGTGCATGCAGAACATTTTATCTGTATTTCAGCCTTTGTGTATTTCTCACCATCAGGTAGCATTGTATCTTTTACAATTTCCAACATTGAATGGCAGTGCTGACATTCTGCCCAAGACCTATGTTTTGGGACTTGGTTCTTCTTTTCTTTTTCATTTATATATTTAGTACAGTGTCTCATTATGCAGCTCAGAGTTGTAGTGATCCTCCTGTTTTCACCCTTCTCAGCACTGGGGTTACAGGCGTGTGCCCCCATACTTGGACTTGTTTGCTGGCTCAGGGGCAGGGCCAGCATGGCGTGCTGAGCCGGGGATTGAATACTGGTCCATGCACTTGCCAAAACATGTGCTTAGTTTGCTGCGCTATCTCTCTGGCCCTTGGACTTGGCTCTAACTTTGGATCATTCCATTTGTTTGCACGATCATTTGGCAACATTTCAACTAGTTAAACATATACTCATATTGCTGCTTTTTTTTTTTATCATCAGAATCAGGGAGGTCTGCAATCTCTGTGTCTATATCAGTAGATTCTTTTTATTTAAATGTTTTTTCATTTTTAAAATTCATCTTAGTGAGAAAAAAGATAAAAATAACAATGGAACAGTTTCACAACAGGTAAGTAGGGTAGTTAGAATAATTACTGCACTGCATATTGTTGTCCTCATAGAAGTTATTCAGAGGAAAAGATGCAGACATGGTATCTTCTCTAAACAGTATTAGTAAAAACCTTTCTTCTCAATGAATTAAGAATGTAGTTGTATATCTATCCTAACTATTATCTGTCTGTCTGTCTATCTATCTATCTATCTATCTATCTATCTATCTATCTTTTTTTCCCACAACAAAATGGTTCATGCTTTTTATACTTTTGCAAAGTTAGTAACATGTGACACAAGGTTACCTAGTAACTAATAGCTAAACTTAAGTGGGCAGAATGTTTATTTCAGGACTTAAACTTTTTTTGTTTGTTTGTTTTTACAGGACTAGGGATTGAACTCAGGCCCTTGTGCTTGCCAGGCAAGCTCTTATTCCATTGAGCTATCTCCCCAGCCCTTTATCTCAGAACTGAGGTAGCTTATTTGCTTTAGGCACTGAGGCCCACTCCCACCTACACATATTTGATCAATATTCTAGCTTCTGTGACCCCCCAACATATCTCTGCCTTTTTGTTTTGTCTTGTCAGAGATAGGTGTTCCGTTGCAGTTAGAGATGCTGTAGTTGCAGAAGACTTTAAAGGACCTTTTCATACTTGATGTCAGTCCAAATATTATAGGTGTTTGAATTCAGCAAAATAACCCAATATAGCCCATAGTCCATAATAGTAGTGAAACATCAGCAGAACTAGCAGTTGCCAGAAGTTGCTAATTTTAGCCTTTTACAGCTCAGCATATTAATATGGCTTTACTGTTTATGTTTTGTGGTTACACTTTTCTGCTCGAAGGTTACACCAAGTTAGAGCAAGACCCATATAACTAAACATGTAACTTTGCTACCTGACAAGGTCAGTCAAATCCCCTCAGGATTTATCCTGGAACCATGTACAGCGCTTTGTGGATTTTTTTTTTTTTTTGTCTTTTTGAGACAGGGTCTCGCTATGCAGCTCAGGCTGGCCTTGAGCTCATTTTTGTAGCCCAGGCTGGTCTCGAACTTGCATTGATCCTCCTACCTCAGCCTCCCAAGTGCTGGAATTACAGGCATGTGCCACCACGTCCGGCTTCTTGTGGATTTTTTATATCAGCTGATTGTTGCTCTATTTCACTGTCACAAAAATGTTGGCTCCCTTAGCCAGCATCCAAGTCATCATCTTTATCATCACCATGTACACACACTGTTCTGTTAGGAAAATTTTATTTTACCATAATGGATCATCATCATCTATGCGTAGTTAAGTCTAATGATTCACTTTTCCCCTCCCTGAAAACATGCAAATCTGGTTTTGCATGCAGCATTGTACTGAATTGTTTTACTTCTACCAGAAAAATTCAAACAAAACTTTTTTTAAAAAAGTCTTAGAAAAGTATGGATATATTATACTTTCTGTGATGCTCAAGTAAACATATGGCAAAACTGTTTCATTAAGTGTGATGGTTTGACACTTTCGCATATATGTATGCACCTTGCAATTCATCCTACTGAGGGGACAGATAAAAAGATTGATGTGTGTATTTCACAGGGAAAGGTACTGATATGCCCAAGTGGCTACTAGTATATAATAGTAACACTTTACTGTAGAAAAGTAAGGGGTGTACTTGTGGGACTGTTTTGCTCTGAAAATAACTATTTTAATTGAGTTTTTCACTGAGCTTTGTTTTATTTCTTCCCATACTGTATTTATCTTACTAATTTTACTGTTATGCCTTCAAATTAAGTTAATTTTTCTTTTTTTCTGCCATGTTTAGTATCTTTTATTTATTTATTTATTTACTTACTTACTTACTTACTTACTTATTTATTTGTATTTGTGGTACCCAGGTGCTTGCCAGGCAAGCACTTATTCCTCTGAGCTAGCTCCGCAGCCCAATATACTTTTATTTCTATCCAGTCCTTTTCTTTTCAAACAGATTTTTCATTTCTAGGTTCTGTTTGAGTCTTTTTGATATCTTTCATATTTTATTTAAATTATATATGTAACTTAAATATAATGATTCTATACATGCAAATATGTACATATATATTATATTACTATAATTGTAACAATTATTTTGACATCCTAGACTGTTAATTTAAAATCTGCTTCAATTCTTCAACTATTTAGCTTGATTATTCTTTCTGTATTTTCTTATTTCTTTGCCTCCCTGGTAATCTTTGATGAGGTGCCAGAAACTGACAGTTACCTTCCTGACTGGTGGATCTTTTTATTCCTACAAATCTTCTAGAGCTTTGTCATGAGATGTATTAAGTTACTTGGAAACAGTTTGATCTTGAAGGCTTTACTTTATGATTTGTTTGGCATATCTGAGCAGTCTAAGCAAAATTATTTCTTAGCACTGAGCAAGACTTAAAAGCGCTCTAATCAAAGCTCATGAATTATGGTTCTTTCAGCTCACTGGGGAAACAATGTAATAGCCCTAGCTTTGTGAGTATCAGAATGTCCTCCAATCTCAGATTATTTTCTTCATCCTCCAGGGTCTCCACACACAGACATGCCAGTGCTGAGTACACAGGGGGATGTTCTCCATAGACCTTTTTCTGGTAACTGCTTCTTCTTCATTACTCTGTCCTGCAGTCTCCAGCCCAGTTGTTCTCCCCAGTTCTCAGCTTCTTCTCAGTGCAGGGGGCCTGCTGAACTCTACTCAGACTTCTTCCCTGCTCCATTGTCTGCAAATTCGGAATGCAGCAAGCTGGGAGCATCCTAGGTTTGTTGTTTGTCTTTCAGAGATCATTACCGTTTGTTGTATGATGTCTGATTTCTTGAAGGCGACTGTTTCTGGTATTTGGTGTATTTAACTTGTTTTGGTCAGGAAGGTAAATCCAGTTCATTTTGGGCACTAGTGCAAATATCCTAGCATTATTGCTATTATTATTATTTTTAACCCCAGATCTCTGCTCTCTGGGAGCTTGGTGGACTTAACCTACTTTCAAAGAGAAAACACTCTAGTGAAGATTTCCCAAGAAGAAATTTCTATGTTCTGTGCCCACTTCACCAACCCCCATCAGTCGTGGAAGACTGTCTGTCAGGGTTCCATGACCAGGAGCCAGCAGAACTCAGAGAAGATGGAAGCCTTCATGGTTCTGGACCAGGTAAGGTGACATCCAGCCAGAGAGGAAGCTGGGGACCTGGCTGTTGATGAGATGAAGGGGGACATAGCTACTCAGTCAGGTGCTCCAAGATGAAGGGGGCTGCTCTGAAGATGAACCTCTGCTTCTAGAAGCATACCTGCATGTCTAATAGGGGGTTCACAGTAGGCAGAGGCCACCAGAGACGGACAAGCCCAGAGCAAGCAGTGCGAGAGCACAGACTTCTTTTCACCAGCGACAAGCAGCCACTTATGTATAGTCACCTCTGCTTTCCCTATTTTTCTGTCTTAACCTCAACATGAAAGGAACTAGTTCCAGATAAGAAAGCGTAAAGAGTAAGACCATAGGCCTCTGCCCTTCTTGTAACTTGAGTTACAAGTCTGGCAAACTGATGGGAGGAGAGGAAATGCTATTGAAATTAAGATAAGATTAGAGTTGAGAACTGGACTGGACTTGAGGTTTGAAGCTGATATTGATAGGAAAGCAATGGTATCTGCTTGGAGATAAGGGTGGACCCAAGAAATTGGGTGGACCCTGGTTAATTGCTTTGGGAAAATTAGAAAAGTAAACTGAGATATGTACCTTTATGCTTCACTTAATGGAGCGTTCTCAGTAAAGCAGTGACGCTAACCACAGGTGGTAAATATACACAGGTATTGTTCTGGGTGCTGAACTTACTTATACTTCACAACCTACAAAATATTTGCTAATTTATTTTCCTATTTGACAGATGAGTGAAACTGGTGTACAGCTGAGTTGACAAAGCATGGGGTGTAGAAATTTTATATTCCTCTCCAATCCATGGAAAACGTCACACCTTTGCTGTTACTTTTCATGTTTCTCTTGTTTGTTTGTTTAGAGGGATTTTCATTTTCCTAATATATTCACGGTGGGTCCACTTCTTAATGAGGCAAGGACAGCCTGACTTCAGGGAAAGAGGTAGAGAAGGAGGAAAGCTGTAGGAAAACGTTGAATTCTTCAGGGGAGATGTTGGATGAGAATGCATAGAACCGTGTCCAGGTGAAAGGTCCCAAATAATCCCATCAAATTGGCATAATAGCTGTGCTTCTTTCATTTGGGGTGATGTGAGGAACAGTGTTACTGTAGACAAAGTCCCAGGCACGGTGTCTACTCTGAGGATTAGCCATTTTTATTATCTATGCTTTATTACATTACTACCATGACTACAAAAAAGAATAGCCCAAGTGAACCAAAACGTGTTTGTTTCACTTCTTTTCCCCGTCTTTACCGTCCTTCTTTGGTTGCCTCCCCTTTACCTCTCCAGCACTGTATATTCTTGGAGCAAAACCACTTTCCAAGTCATAAGAGAAGGAAGGGAACTTCTTTTGCCCTTCCTGGAGGGAACCACATTTAACACTGTGTCTTGACCGTTTCACCACGCGTACCTCTGGTGCCCCTGCTGTAGGGCTTTGAGGCGAGGAAGGATTCAATCCCTGCTGAACCTGAGTGTGGTTACCCAGAGGAGAAATCCCAAGTCCTCCACCACCCTTTGCGGAGAGCAGCGTGGACCTGCAGGTCTCCTGCAGTACCTTCCGTGTGCACCAGGGGCAGAGCGTGCTTCTGAAATGAAGAAAGGCAATGGCTCCTTGACTGCCCTGGGCGATGGCCCCAACGTGCAGCCCGTTCTCCGAGGTTCTTTTGCCACTGGTTTGGGTGTGGGACCAGGCATATGGGTTTCCAAAGATCTCTGCAGTAACTATGATCCAGCTTGTCGTAAGGCCCTGCACTCGGGAGCATTCTGCTTTAGAGCATACAGCATTCCAGAGAGCTTTTTTTTTTTTTTTTTTTTTTTAAACAAAAAAAAAAAAAAAAAAAAAAAAAGCGCAGGATTGGCACAAGAGCCATAAAGACCTCATGCTAGGCTCCTGGACTTCAGTGTGAGACATTTTACATCAGGCTAGAACCCCCCCCCCCCAAATAACGTCACGCTCTGTGGACCAGGCTTCTTCTGAGTCAAGATTCACACTAGGGTAGACTGTCCATAGGCCACGTGCTCCATCGCCCTGCAGAGCAAGCCGTCCTGCCATCCTACGGCAGACGGCCCTCCCCTGCCTGCTGGCTCCTTTCTATATGTCTGGGCCCTGTCTTCTCACAGACCTTGAGCAAATCGAAGGTTCTCCGGGTCTCAGTTTCTCCTCTGAAATGTCAAAGAAAACTGGAGGCAGACACAAGTTGCAATGACGGGAACAAGTTTTTTTCAGGACTACTGCCATAGGGAAAGAGACATCCTACTGGAGAACTGGTCTCAATCCCACAGCAACGCCCCAACGGCGGAGGGACTGATAGCAAGGACCAGGGAAGTGGTGAAGGGGAAAATGCCAGGAGTAAGCATTAGGTCTGGAGGCAAGGCTGACTGCGCCAATTCAGCAGAATCGCAGGGTGATAACACAGCCGGGGGGGGGGGGGGGGGGGGGGGGGGGGGGGGGGGGGGGGGGGGGGGGGGGGGGGGGGGGGGGGGGGGGTGAATTCTGATCAGAGAAGGATGATGTGGCGGGTGACGGCAGGGGGCGCTCATGCTAAACTGTCTTGGCAGCATTAGTTGCTAAAACTGGTTTTTACAAGGAAATACACACATGGGCATAGTAGAAGGTTTTGAAGCTTGACTAAAGTTTTGCCAGGCAAGGAATCTTGGTAAGTAAGACAGGAATAACAATCATGGGAGAAAATGCACAGCAGGTTTATGGAGAACGTTGGAAAGAATTAAACCTTACCGTGTCTGTGTGTCCTCTCTAACTTTCACACTTTAAAGCTAGACTCAGTCTAAACCCTAACTTCACAGAAGGGCAAACCGGGCCTGGGAAGTGAACTGACATCCGCGGGCAGTGAGTGGGGCAGGAAGGGCAGGGTGCTGGCTGACCCTGTGTCTCACCAGGGCCACCCTGACCATTCCTGACTGCCAGCCAGGCAACTGCTGTCTTCCTCCTTCCCTTTCACCAACGTCTGGGGAGAACACATTTCTTTTGCAGCCCTGTATCAGGTTTTTGTTTTAAAACCTTATCCACGGCAGGTACTAAATAAAGATTCGATGGTGGTTTACTCATTCGCATACATACCAATAAGCAGCTGCTGTGTGTGGCACCATTTTCAGAGAGCCCACCAGGATCCTAAGAGAAGCAGTCAGGGACCTGAAATGCAGTGTCCTTGGGGAGTTGGCCCAGTGGAGAGTGTGCATGAGCCGGCATGCACATGTGTGTGTGTGCACACATGTGTATGTGCATGTGCGTGTGCCACACCTCACCCCCACCCACCTCATAGCAGATAATTAGTATCCAGGAAGCTGGAAGAAGGCACTGCAGAGGTCAGCAGTGCTGCGTGGACTTCTGGTGGCAGCAGGATGACTTGACTCAGGCTCAGAAGCCTTGTCTTGATGCCTTATATATAACAGGCTCCTCAGGCTTTTGTATTAGACCTCACTCTTCCTGGTCCTTTTCCTTCTTTCACAATCATCTACTTTTAGTATATGTGTTACTGAAGCAAGCACAGTGGTCATGCATTTTTATGCATCTTGTGAGTCTTTGTGCCCAGAAGAAAGGGTTTCCGTAAGTTTTAGGCCTTACGTCCACCTGTCTCCTGAACTGCTCTGATCTGACAGCGCAGACATCCCTGTCCCAAACTGAGCTTATTCCTCTTCCTATTTGCTTTTCCTCCTTGAGCTCAGTTGCCCATCCTGAAGTCTGGAAGCTTCTGTGTGTTTTGAATTACAGCCTTGGCGCTTGAAACATCACTGTCACAGATTTCTCTCCCTCCAACTGGCATTTTGTACTACTAACCAAATTTTAGGCATGATGGAGGCTCATGTGGCTTATCCATTCTACCTAGCTGTTCTTTCTAGTTCGGGTCATACCTACTAATGAGTCCTCCACTTCTTAAAAAAATAAAGTAGGGCTGGGGATATAGCTCAGTGGCACAAAAGCCTGCCTGGCAAGCGCAAGGTCCTGAGTTCAATTCCCAATATGAAAAAAAGAATAGTTTAAAAACAAAATGAAAGAAGCTACTTTTTCTTTTCTTCATAGCGTAAACTTTATACTCCTGCAGATAGTCTCTGTGACCCATGTCATACACTGAATCATGTCCCTTTGTACGCAAGGAATACTGAAGTCCGAACCCATGGTGTCAGATGTGATCTCATTTGGAAATGGAGTTGTTGAAGCATAATTAATTAAGAGAAAGGCATTCTGGAGTAGGACAGGTCCTTAGTCTAACATAACTGATGTCTATACAAGAAGAGGGAAAGTTTGACGCAGACCTGTCCCATGAGGCAGTGTGGCCATAGGAAATGGAATCAGATTGGAGATACATTACCACAGTCCAAAGAAGGCCTGGGGTAGCTACAGGAGCTGGAAGAGGCAACGAGGGATCTCCCTGCAGCTTTGAATTTTTATTTATTTATTTATTTATTTATTGTTTCAGAACCTTTGTTTGTTTATTCACTCATTTTTCATGGCCGGCTCAGCCCGCCCCAAAGGTAGGGCTGGCGCAGCATGTGGTGCCGGGGATCGAACCGCGGTCCCTGAAGCCGCCCAAGCTTCCCCAAGACCACTGAGCCATCCCGCCGGGCCCTCCCTGCAGCTTTGAAGTGAGCATATCTTTGCCTAAAGACTGAGGTAATAAGTTTCTGTGACAACATATTATGACACTTCATTTATGATCATTTTGTGGCAATGCTAATAAATTAATTCTACTTATCCCAATTCAAATGACGACTACCTTCCCAGCCTCATTTGATTTCATATTCCTCCGTTTCGCCTGCTGTGCCAGTGTAGCCACGCTGGATTCTAGGCCCTGGACACCTGTGTTCACGCAGCTTCACGCTGCTCCTCTTTCTCTCCTCCACCTGCCCATCTCTTCCTCACAGCTCCTCTAGCACCTGTCTCTGCCATTGGGCCACGGCCCCTTGAGGGCCGGCACTCCACTTGGCTTCTTTATTCTCAGTGCTTAGTACTGAAGCTGACATAGCACAACCCTGAATAAATTTATTTGGGTCTGGCCACATGTTCTCCCACAGTTTAGGATGTTTGTGGGTGCTGGCCCTCAAAATCCTCCTTCTTTGCTCTTCACTGGGTTATCCAAGAGGATGTTGCTCTGACTTCACCCACCCCTGAGGGTCGATCCACCACAGGACACAGATTTTGCCATCCACATCTTCCCCAGGCTGTTGCCCAGGGTGCCCAGCAATCTGAGGGAGGGACACCCTGAGAGATTTTGTGTGTTCCTCTGAGGTCAACTAGCAATCACTGTCCACCTTCAAATGAAAAATGGGGAAAACACTAGCTAACAGTTGTTTAGGGGTCCCAGCCCCCATGCCTTTAGAATAAACACTCTTTTTAATTAGGAAGATTTGTCACTAGGAACAGTAATTCCATGTCCTACCAAAACAAACACAGTTGTAATTAGTTTTATCCAGGAAGAAAATTAACTCTGTTTATCTTAGCATAATTAATCATTGACCTCTTTCTGTCCAGGCAGCTTGGAGGAGGACAAGGGAGTAGAGGGTTGTGACCTATAGCAAAGGAGCATTCTGGGTCCCATGTACCTCTCCTCTTGGTTACACAGCTGTCTGCATGAGTTATCTTGAAGTAATACTCTTGGCCCAAAGCAGTGGGACTTTCTCTGCACTAGACTGAAGGCAGCACTAAACAAGGCTATGGGTTTTATGGGTTTAGTCTAGAGAAACGGGGGTAAGCATGCATCAGATGGGCACAAAGTCAGGCTGGAGACCCCGAGATGTAGTTGGCTTCTTTTGTGTCTTTTCCCTCGACCTCCAGGAGCCCTAGGCAAGGGGAAAGGTCCCACGAGGAGGGGTGGTCCTTGGTAGTGGAGGAAAGGCTGTTGTAGTGAGAACAGGCTTGGGGGATTATGGGCTTGAGTTCCAATCCTGATCCTGACATCCTCTAGGTGCTTGCTGTGGGCAGGATACTTGATCTGTCTGAATTATACTCACCTCCTAAACCAAGCCAAACCAAACCAAACCAAACCAAACCAAACCAAAGCACCCAGTAAAACAAAGCAGTGTGCAGGGTCAGAGACACTGTTGTAGTCTGGGATTTTGCAAGAGGAACAGTACAACAGAGGACACATATTTCATAAGATTATTTTATAATTGTCACCCAAAGAATCATAGACAAAAAGTGCAGGAAATGTGTCCACACACTAAAGACTAAAGAATCTACCTAGGGCCTGGATCCCATGGTAATGTCCTGCAAGAGTCCAGCTGAGGACCTTGCACCCATAACAGTGCCTCCCACGAGTCCAACCGGAGGCCAGGAGCCGGTAGCAATGTCTCATGCAGGCCCATTTGACAAATCTGCCCTGGGAAGGCCCAAAGGTCAGTGGTGGAAGCTAGGAAGTCTATGCCAGCTGCATGAAGATCTGTGCCAGCAGGCTGAGGTGTCTGAACTGGAGCCCAGAGGTGAGGTTCAAAGGAACCATCAGAGATCCCCAGAAGTACCACAGCCATCCTCAGCAACAGTGGGGTCCTGAGCTCCTCTGGTGGGAACAGTTGAGTCTAGATCAGAATGGCCAGTGTGACAAGCTTCTCTAGAGGACGGAAGCAGTCACCAGCTTCCCCTCCAGAGCCAGGAAGCAACGCTCAAAGTGAGGACTGGAAGTGCCCCCCCCCAAAGTGAACGATAGCCATTCTCACCCCTCTGTCAATGAAAACCGCCAAGCTCCGCAGGGAAGCCAGCAGGACGAGCGCGCCCAGGAGAGCTACGGCTCCCAACAGTTTCTCTCCTGCTTCCCCAGTTCTCCTTTTACGCTGCCCACAGCAGTCCTCAGGTGGGCCTCTCCCACCGGGCTGCTTCAGTTCCGCTGGGCGTTGCACGTTTCCCACCAGTGGACAACCCACCACAGTGACCCAATCTGCGGGAATGAAATGAGGCAGGAAGTGAGGTATTCCTAGTGCAGGGCCTGGCACTGAGGGGTCAGGCACTGAACACCGATAGGCTGCGCCACTCTCCCATGAACTGACGAAGGGACCAGAGGGAGAGGCGTGCCGAAGTCCTGTCCTCTTTATTTCGCCAGACTAACAACTCACAGAGACCCTACTGTGTTTCAGGCTCTGCAGGAGTCTCTGAAAATAACAAAAAAGACTTGAAAAAGGGACAAATCTTGACCCTTATCCTCATGGAGCACAGAACTGATGTGTTACAACACACGAACAAACAGTAAGCTGGAGACAGTGGTGTGAGACGCCCCGATCGAGATGGTCCCGAGCATTTCGCAGGCTCGGGACCATTCCGGGGATGAAGAATGCATCACTGGGCCTTTGTGATAACTGCAAAGCTTGCTTCTCCACCTCTGGTCCTTTGGGCAGTTCACGGGACAGTGGCACGACCTACCGGTGTTCAGGGCCTGACCACTTAGTGCCACCGGGAGGGGAGCCTGGGACAGTGCGTCTGGGCTCGCAGATGCTGAGGCGTTAGATGCAGCGCGGGGCTAGAAGACGGCGCAGCTGCCGTGGGAAGCAGGTTGTTCTGACACGGGAGCCTGTGCTTTGTCAGTTTCACCTCTGGATCTGGCTCCATTTTAACGGCTGCTGTTCTACCCCTAGATCCGGAGCCAGGGTCTTCAGAGCAGCCCAGCCCCCAGGGCTATCATTGCAGCATCTTGGGCCCCACCTCTGGCTCTTCCTAATCGAGATCTCCTGTTGGGGGAGATAATTTTAAACAACCACCAAAGCTGATTCTAATGTTCCCACCATCTGTTAGGGTGATAAAAACTGTGGTTCCTGGTGTGGAGATGGCTGCTTCCCTTGGGGCAGGGAAGGGAAAGCGTGCCCTCTGGATAACGGGAGGTGAGGGCCATGAAATCAAGCAGGCCCTGTCTTGGTCTGAGGCCTCTGAGAGCGACCTAAAGGGCTCACTCTGGGCTGTCTGGTTGCCAGGGAAGAGCCTCCCTCCCTCCCTCCCTTCTCCACAGGCTTTTGTATGGAGCTACTACAATTCCAGCACTTTTGTCGGTATAGTAAGACAGAGCCTCGCTAGGTGGCCAAGTTGCTCTTGTAGGACTTGAACCCACCACTTTCCTGCCTCAGCCTTCAGAGTGCTGAGATAACAGGTACGCAACACCACATCCAGCCTCAGGTCACTTCTTGAACCAGCACAGAGCCTCAGGCTGGGAGACAGCACTTCCAGGCAGACAAGGACTAAGGAGCAAGACTGTCTCTACAGAAGCTAGCGAGAGAGCTGGGGGGCTTCTGTCTTCCCAAACCTTGCCACAGAGTCAGTTTTGTTACCTCAAGGGAGCTGGGAAAGGGAGAAACCAGAGGATCTGAGGGCTCATTTTTCTACTCCACAATGATGAGGGTCCTTCAGAAGTGAGCCCCGTGGTACAGGGAACACCCTGCAATCTGAGAAACATCAGAGGCCAACACAGTCATGTTCTGGGGCCCACTTCTGCTGATACCAAGCTCACGAAGTTCAAAAATCCCCTTCCTACTGCTCCAGCTTCATCTGTAAAACAGAGATCCATTTTAAAAGACTTTGGTGGGCTGGCCAGATAGCTCAGCAGACTAAAGCACCAGCTTAGGCAGACTGCAGGGGCCAGGACTCGATCCCTGCCCCCACAAGCTGTGCCAGCTCTGTCCTAGGGGTGTACTGAGATGATGACTGATACTGTGCCTGGTGGTGCTCCCTCCAGGGCTTGGGAGGCAAAAGACGGAAAGATCATTGTGAGTCCATTCTACACAGTGAGGCCCTGTAGAAACTGCACTAAACACATCAAAATACATAAATAAAAGAAAAGAATGATGAGCATTTGACAACTACATCATTTGGATTATTTCATTAAATCCTTACATAAACCCTTGAAATAAGGATATAATTATTGTCAAATTTAGAGTGGTGTGAGAGCGAGAGGATCCGGTGATTTGGGCAAGGTGACCTTGCTTTTTGGTGGCAGAAACTCACTTCAGCCTGGGCTTTGACTGTGTCCTGGGGATGAATGAGTGAGTGAATGAGAGAGTGAGTGAGCACCCTGAAACATCCATCTGATTTCTTGGTTCCTGCTGCTTTGGAACGTGGGGGTGGCTCCACCTGTGCTTTACCTGCCGTAGCCCTGGCCTTGGTGCCTCCCTGGCTGGGGACACTGTGCTTGTCCTGTCTGGGCCCAGCTCTCCTCACAGTGCTTCAGGGGAGGGAGCGCTCTGCTCTTTATAGTAGGCTCTGGAGCCAGGCCCACTGGACTCGGGCACTGCCCAGGAACTCTTAGACAGGTGCACTCACTGGGAAGCCGGTACTGTCTGGTGACAGGGTCCTCTAGACCCAAAGGTTTCATGGGGACATGCAGGTAGGCCAAAGGAAGAGCTGGAAATCCCCCAAAGAGCTCCCTGTTGCTATGGCTGCGGGGCCACTGCCGTTCTGGTATCGATAGGCTAGGAGCAGGCATGCCACTGTTCACTTGGTTTGTGCTTCCCTGAAAAAGCATCTAAATATTAGATTTTTTCCCTGGCACTGGGGACTGAACCCAGAACCTTTGCACTGAGCTACCCTAGCACTTTTATTTTAAGGTCTAGTTATGTTGCTAAGTTGCTCAGGCTGGATTTGAAGTTGGACCTTCCTGTCTCAGCTTTTCAGGGATTATAGGTATAGAAGCTGGAATCCTAATGAGCATTGTAGTGCTGAGCCCTGTGATGTGGACCCCGGGTTGTGAGTGGGGAGAGGGGCGGGATGCAGAGGCTGGGGCAGGCAGTGTGGCTTTGGATTCCAACCACCACTATCAATACCAAGTGTAGGGAGCTTGATCTTTCCCACCATTCCTGGAGAAAAGATTCAGAACAGGAGGCTGGGCATGGTGGCTCACGCCTGTAATCCCAGCACTCGGGAGGCTGAGGCAGGAGGATTGGTGTGAGTTCGAGACCAGCATGGGCTACAAAAGTGAGCTCAAGGCCAGCCTCAACTGCATAGCGAGACCCTGTCTCAAAAAGACAAAAAAAAAAAGAACTGGAGGTGGCTCCCAAGCGGACACCCAGGAAGGAGGGGCCTGCTCTGCTGCCCTGGGGTGTGTCCCGAAGGGAAGCACACAAGATTCAGAGCTCAGCACAGGAGCAGCCCTGGCCTTGGCCCTGGTTGCTATGCTGAGAGAGTCATTCAGGTGTGGGGACCACAATGTAGAGAGACCTATCAGGACAGGAGGGACTTTTTTTTTTTTTTTTTTTTAGTACCAAGGATTGAACTTAGGACCCTAGGCTTGCCAGGCAAGCACTTATTCTACTGAGCTGTCACCCCAGCCCCTAGGGATGGATCTGTTAAAGTCCAAAGCTGAGCCGGGCGTGGTGGCTCACGCCTGTAATCCCAGCACTCGGGAGGCTGAGGCAGGAGGATTGGTGTGAGTTTGAGACCAGCCTGGGCTACAAAAGTGAGCTCGGGACCAGCCTCAACTGCATATCGAGACTGTCTCAAAAAGGCAAAAAAAAAAAGTCCAAAGCTGAGAAGATTTCACAGCTTTGATGAGACAAGGGCAAAACATGATAGAAAGCAGGTTTTATCTTTTAAAAAAATATTTAAACATCTTTATTTATTTATTTGTTTGTTTATTTGGTACAAGATCTTGCTATGCAGCTTGGACACCTAGTGATACTCCTATTTCAGCCTCCCCAGTGCTGGGATGACAGGCACATGCCACCATGCCTGATTTTGGTGGCTGGCACGGTGTCTGGCTGGCATGGCTGCAGTACTGAGGACTGAACCCAGGTCCTTGTAGTTGTCAGGCAGGTGCTTTGATGGCCGACCTACCTTCCGGGCCAGGCCAAGGTTTATCTTAACACAGGCACCGCCTTGTGGGTGAGTGGCTGCTGGGGTAGTGAGGGAGTTTCTCACCCAGGGGCGTTCAGCAGAGCCGGGGCTGGCAGTCAGGGAGGGTGGGGAAGGCACAGTGATGATGTAGGGGGCCAGCCAGGGGTCCCGCTTCAGCTCCCTGACCGAGGACGAGGGCAGGTTGCAACAAGACCACAGGGGCAGCAGCTGCCCCATTGTTGGAGCCTGTCCCATGCACAGTTGAGTGCTGGTAGGACTGTCCTGACAGAAGGGTGGGAGCTCTGGGCTCAAGGAAGCAGAAAGGATGAGGACACGAGAAGCAGGGAGGGAGGGCAGGGGAGAGGACAGCACCTACCCCGGACCTCACCGTGCTCTATGACAGAGGTACTTGCACACTTGATCACGCTTGACCCTCACCTGCCGCCCTCTAGAGCTCTGTGAATGATGGTCAGAGGTGAACCGTTGGCCAGCAAGGCCCAGCTGTGGCTGCCGCCACTCCCGAGCTACTTGGAGCCCCTGATGGCCTTCCTCAGGATGGCCAGAGGTCCTTCCTCATGGGCCTCACCCACTCCTGCCTTCAGCCTCCTGCTCACCTTAATTTGTCGAAGCTGTGAAGGGTTATTAAAAAATGAGTGGGGTCTGTGGCTCCCTCTGGTGGTCAGATTTGTCAGCAGCTATTGCTTGTAGGAGGTAATGCCTTTTATTTTATAGACAGTAATTTTTATTTTTATTTTTATTTGTCTTTTTGAGACAGGGTCTCACTATGCAGTTGAGGCTGGCCTTGAGCTCACTTTTGTAGCCCAGGCTGGTCTTGAACTCGCACCAATCCTCCTGCCTCAGCCTCCCGAGTGCTGGGATTACAGGCATGTGCCACCACGCCCGGTGAAGACAGTAACTTTTAAAAACCAATAAAAGTGATACAGAATTTCAAAACAAGACGATAGTAAATTAACAATGGTTATTATATTGAATATTGTTATCTTCAAAGTAGCTGCTCAGATGATCAGATAAAGGCCTGCAAAATTGATCAAGCAATATAAATGCTAACTGTTCCTTTCAATGAACTAATACAAATTAATAGTACAATTATCTTGGATATAATTGCTAAGATAATTTCTTTTTCTCTCTTTTTGTTCTCTCTTCTCCCATCCCAGTTGCTCTTTCTTCTTGAACAGTTTCTTTTCCTTTCACATTGTCTACTGTACCTTTTGGATCTCATTTACTCTACTGGTTTCTTACACTAGGGAGACAATATTGTATTTATACAGGCAAGTCTGATTTACTTCATCTATGAGCATGGTCTCTAGCTGCATCCATTTACCTACAAAAGCCTTGAGTTTATTTTTCTTTATAGCTGAGTAATACTCTGTTGTATAAAATTACTACATGTTTTTATCCATTGCTCAGTTGGTGGTGGGCATTTGAGTTGTTTCCAAGATTTAGTTATTAAAAATTATACTGCTGTAAACATGAGTGCACATATATATCACTGTGGCAGGATGGTTTTAGTTTTTCTGGAAAAATATAAAGGGAATAGTTGGGTCCAATGAAACCTCTAATCTCAGTTTTTTGTTTTTTGGTTTTTTTTTTGTAGAGAGGTTCAAACTCAGGACCTTGCACTTGCCAGGCAGGCACTTATGCTGCTGAGCTCTCTCCCAGGTCCTAATCTCAGTTTTTAAGGAGTCTCCATATTGATTCCCACGATAGGCTGCACCAGTTTACACTCCCACCAATAGTGGGGCAGGGCTCCTTTTTCCTCACAGTCCTGCTAACATTTGTTATTGGTTGATTTTTTTTTAACTTTTATTTATTTATGTTACGGCCAGCTCAGTCTGCCTTGGGGCTGGGGCTGGCACAGCATGTGGTGCTGGGGATTGAACTGTGGACCCTGTGATTGCCTAAGCTTGCCTAAGCAGGATCTTTAGACCACTGAGCTATCTCACTGGACAATTGGTTGATTTTTGATGCTGGTCATTCTTTCTTTGGTGAGATAGAATCTCTGTTGTTTTAATTTGCATTTCTATGAAGACATAGGTATAGGCAGAGTTCATGAACAAAATTCAAAATGCACAGAAAATACTCAAAAGAATTAATAGCGGGGGTCTCAAGTTACAAAAAAGTTTTTGTGCATCCAAAGAAACACCAAGAGAGTGAAAAGAAAACCCACAAATTAGTGAAAATTTTTAGCCAACCATCCCTCAGATAAAGGACTTCTACCTAGAACATATAATGAATTTTAAAAATCAGAATACAGGTTGGGGAGATAGCTCCATGGCACAAGTGCCTGCCTGGCAAGTGCAAGGTTGTGAGTTTGAACACCGGTCCTGCAAAAAATTAATTAATTAATTAATTTTTTAAAAAATCGGAATAACAAAATTTAAAGACCCAACCCACAAATGGGCATCTGAGATGAATACAGACTTCTTGGATGAAAATCTACAAATGATAATGTTGTTTTAAAAAATAAAAAAATAAATTGAGGCATAATAATTAATTTTACATAGTTACATGGTTCAATGTGATGATCTGACACCTGTGTGCAAATCTGAGTAGCTAACGTATCCATCACCTCATGTATTTATAATGGCCTTATGATGAGAACACTGAAGAGCTTCTCTCGGCGTTTTGGATCACACATTGCTGTGGGTGGCAACCGCTCTTCCGGGCACTTACACACTGGCACCTTGTCTTCTTTGTACTTGGGACCCCTTTTTGGCATGTTAAGAAAATTCTTGCTGTGCCAGAGGTGTGAAGGGTATTCCAGGAAGTGGGCTGGCTTCTGCCACATAGGAGGTCCTCCTTACGCCTTTGATGAGTAGTAGATGGAGAGACCTGGAGGCAGAGGTGGTTCTTGGGGGAAGGCAGGAACAAAGGAGAAAGAATGAGACAGGTGCTCCTAGCCAGACCTGGGAATCTTATGCCGTGAGGGCTCAAGGGCTCTGCTTGTGGAATCCTACCATTGATCCTTATCAGCTGTGCTCACTCGAAGCTGTGTTTAGTAATCACCTGAGGTTTTCTCTAAAAATACTGATAACTATCTCAAGCCTGTAGAGATTCTGACTTAGTAGGTCTGACGCGGGGGTTACGTATGGTATCTTTTAATAGCTCCCCAGTTGATTCCAGGGGGATTCTTGAGGCTGGGAAAGATGTGGGCTGTTTGTCTTCGTCCTTCCAGCTCTTATTGCTTATGATTCAGATATTGTTTTTGTGGAAACTCATTACTTCTAACGTGCGTTCTGTGGTGGTAGATGATGCTATTTCACCATTAGCACAATGGGCTGATATTTGTCACTAATAAACCTGAAAACAGACCTTGATGCTTGCATCCAGAAGCCCATCCAAACATAGGCTGGGGGAATCTGATTTATTTTCCTTGCCTCTGATGTCACTAAGTGCATGTTGGAAAGAAAGCTGTATCAGGGACGTGGAAATTAGCAATGGCAGGTGACTTTCCATTTGCCACTTGCTTATGGGGACCACTGTGATCTTTCAGTGCTTAAGCGTGCATCATTCATGGAACAAATATGGGAAGTCCCCTGGGAGAGAAAGTGCAACCCACCGAGGAGATGACACGAGGCCTCTGGACTTCCTCACGTCCACAGCATGATTACTGCATTCCCTTCTCTGTTCATTCTCAGTCTTCCGTCCATGTAACTTTAACACCAGTGCAAGAAAAGAAAAAAGGAGAAACAATCTACTATTTAACTAGGCAGCTACTCTTTGGCCACACCACTCACAGCAAGCTATTCCTATGAGGAGTATCTCAAGGCTAGGCATTATTCTGAGGTGATTTTCTAAAGTTTACTAGAAAAACTTTGTTCCAAGAGCAAATTGAGGGCTAGCCAAATATCTCTGTGGATTAAAGGGCCCACAAGCAGGCACAGGGGCCAGGGGTTTGATTCCTGGGCCTGCAGTGCTGGCCCCACCCCTGAGGCATGCTGAGGTGGCAATTGAGACTCTGTGTAGTGGTGCGTGCCTATAATCCCAGCTCTTGGGAAGCTGTAAACAGGAGGATCATTACAAGTCTGATCAGTGAGACCCTGAACACTCTGTAGACCCTTCCTGAAAATAGTAACAATAACAACAACAACAACAACAACAACAATAATAATAATAATAATAATAGAGAGCAAATTGATGAAGGACATATTAGAACTTAGAGTTAACTGTGCTGGCATTGTGGGTAGACCACCGGGCCCTGGACACTTTCTCTGCTGCCCTCCCCTGGCCTGGCCACTCAGTGAGCATCCATGGGAAGGCTGCTAACTGGGCCCAGATGAGATTCCTGCCAGATGACACAGGTTCTGGGTTGGATTAGCAAGAAACCATGTGGAACAATAACATCAGTAAAAAGTACCACCATTGATTGAGTGCTACCATGTACCAGATGTGGTACTGCACCCACCTGGGGCATGAAAGCAAGTCACGTCACTTGGCTTTGTATTTGATCACTTATGGTCTATCTCCGTATAATACCTATATCCCCTGGATTTTCCAAAAACATTGCATAGTACAAAGGCTTTCATAATGTTCCCAAATCTACCCAGTCTATCTGAATGAGCTTTATCTTCATGGTTACTACAAGGGAGAGATTGTATTGGTACTGTGCAAATTTTGTCTTTTCTCCCAAGTGGCCAAATGTTGGGCCAAGTTCCAAAGGGCATGAAGAATCCTGTCATTGAACATCCGAGTGCACTCCATGGCCTTTTGCTTGCAATAACTAGGAGATACACATAAATTGTTCAAAGAAAAATCAGACATCGATTTCGGGGTGATAAAACTTATAATAGTTGCCATATAGAAGCAACTGGAATATTCTCTTGGAAAAAAATAGATCTCTCTTGGCAGTGTATCATACATGTGTACATAATTTAATGTCCATAACACTCTTGCAAAATAGATGAGTTAATCTCATAGCTAGGGTTTTATTTAGTTATTATGATAGCAATATAAATTAACATTTTCTTAGAGCTTTAACAATTATACTAGGTTGTACATAGGTAATACACTACTCATGATTCCCACCATAGGAGACCAAGTGGTAGGTTTTGTCATTCCGTTTAACAAACTGGGAAGTCTAAGAGAAGTTAAATATTCACTCAAATTTCAGTAGATTCAGTAACACATCTTGCCGATTTCCAGAGTGGTTACTATTGCACACACGTACACGCCCCATGCAGAGGAAAGAGAGTGGAGAGCGGACAACAAAGGAACTGAGATGTGGCGTGTACACATGCCGGTCTCCTACCAGGAATGCAAATGCCATGGACTACACACAGGGATGCATAAAGTAAAATTTGTGTTTGTTTATTTATTTTTGTACAGGGTCTCACTACACAGCTTGGACTCTTAGTGATTCTCCTATTTTCAGCCTCCGCAGCTGAACCTGGGATTAAAGGTGAGCGCCATCACACCTAGACACTGCCAAAGGCTCATGCGCCCGGGGCCCCGCACTTGCCTAAGTATGGCTTAGTCTACTAAGCTATCTTGCCGGCCCTCAATAAACTAAAATTCAAGAACTTACATGCCCAATGCCTGCGCATGCTAACACGTTCTGAAGAGAGTGAGATATGTTCTTCCACTGAATCTGGATCCGGAAAAGCTAGGGAGCACCTTTCAGAGTTGTCCAGGGTGCTCCTGTTGTGGGTAGGGAGAAGGTGGAAGGTGACCTCTGCAGCCCAGGGATCAAGGTCTGAGACTTTAGAGCCACATTGCTGGCCACATCTTCTGACATGAAGAACATGGCAAGAGAAATATTTGTTAAAGAAAAAAGTGCTCTGCTTTGGTATTGAAAACATGTTAAAGATAAACACACTAGGACCTGCCTGAGGTCGAGGAAGGTGGGTGCAGATTTCGACTCAGGATGGGAACAACTTGCTTCCGGCTAGTCCCTGACTCGAGGACAAAAGCCATTGGTCTGTGGTGAGACGGTTTCCTTCCCACCCAGGCAGGAAAATTCATCTCCCTGCTGTGAGCAACCTTCAAAATTTCTGCAAAATTAGTTTTGCCTGTAGGTGGCACTCAAGTGCTTAGGTTTCAAAGGAGCACAGCCTGTGGCTCTGGGCAGCCTCCAACTTGCATTGGTGGTTTTCCATAGTCAAGGGCTACACCTGTGGTTAATAACCTATCAGAAGGCAAATGCATTCTCCTTTATTTATT
Source organism: Myocastor coypus (assembly GCA_004027025.1). Lineage (NCBI taxonomy): Eukaryota > Metazoa > Chordata > Mammalia > Rodentia > Myocastoridae > Myocastor > Myocastor coypus. Next base: position 27,388 of record PVJA010010691.1, read on the forward strand.
GTTAATTGATTCATGTGTACCTTTTTAGGCTGTGCTCCCAGTCTGGGGTCCTGTATTTCCCATACTTGTGGTTCACAGTGCCGAAGCCCTCCAGGGAGTCTTTCCAAAACTTCCATCTTCCTGGATCCTTGCACAGAGGATGAGCTTTGGAATAGACAAGGTCCTGGCACAGCCCGCCTTGGGGCGAAGTACCAGTTTTGCCTCAAGTGACAAGCAGAGGAAATTTACTTTCTTAAATTCTCTATATATCCCTCTTCACCCTTATTTATTATACTCTTCTGACACGTAGATAGGTGGGCACAATGATGCTAAGGCAGGATCACAGTTATGTCCATCCACCTTGTGGTTGAGAACTGTTGAATCTGAAATATGCCGAAGATGTGTGGAAATCGACACAAAGTTTGGTGAAAGGCAGAGAAACACAATCCTGGGCTTTCTAGATTTGGATGGGGCAAGTTTCTTTTGAGTTCTGGGTTAAGGGGAAGTTTGGGGAATGGGACTGTCTTAGTTACGCTTCTCTCATTGCTGAGACAAACACCCGACACTCAAAATGAGGAAAGGAAAGGTTTATTTAGCTCACAGTTACTGGGGGTTTCAGTCCATATTCAGTTGGCTCCAAAAGCAGACTGGCACATGGCGGAGGGCAACCTTCCATGGCAGAGAGCAAGAACACTGGGAAAGCTTGGAAGCTGCTCAAGCAGCTAACTTCTCTTCCTTGATTACATTGAAATGCAAATCACCTGCCCCAGGGGAGAGGCAGCACCCATTTCCACAATAATCAATTACAAATTCCAGAAGCTACCCCATGACTGCATGAGGCTTTGGGGGGACACCTATACACAAACCATAACAGGGACCAAGCCTGAGATGGCTGAGCTTTGAGCTGGGTGGGAAACATTTCCCTTTGTCCCCATCATGCCCTGCCCCATGACTGTGCCTTTAGTCAGCGCGAATGCGTGCCGCTCCTCTTGCAGGTGTCAGTAGAGGCACTGGGTGGGCATGCAGCTCTGAATGAGAGAAGAGTCCTGCCTGTGAATTTAGACTATAGAGGAGGAGATAGAAAATTAATAATACAATCATTTCAGATGATGATGAATGCTATGAGAATGACAAAGTGGGGAAATAATAGAGAATGTTTGAGGTAGGGTTTATGACAGAGTGGTCATGATAGGCCATGAGGGGACCCCGAAATTAAAACTGGAATGATGAGAAACAGTAGCATTCTTCATTTAAGAAAGTGCAAAAATAAAGTGAAATAAAATAAAATAAAATGAAAATTCCTTATAAGAGACACTGAACAAGTCGTTGGTAGAATGCTAGGGTGGGGAGTTATCTTGGTCACTTTCTTACTGCTGGGATGTACTAGCCAGCACCCACAATTTACAGGATGAAGGCTTCAATTTGGTTCGTGTTTCAGCCTATGGTCAGCCAGCTCTGAAGAAGAAGCATCATGGCAGAGGGGCTTTGTGGAGGAAAAGCTGTTGACCAGGAAGGAGAGAGAGAGAAAGAGAGGGAGGGGGAGAGAGACAGACAGAGAGACAGAGAGACAGAGATAGACAGACCAGGGAAGGAGACACTCTTCCAGGACACACCCCGTGAGCCACTTTCTTAGATTAGGTCCTACCACAACAACACATTTGCTGGACCAGTCCAGCCATGAACATAGCATTCTTAAGAACCAATCACCTCCCCAAAGCACCCCTTATGATTATACGAGGCTTTGGGGGGGGGCATCCAGATGTAATCCCTGACACAAATGTAACTGTTATCTGTCTTCAGAAAGCCTTTCTTATCCTGGTGCTCTTTTGGGGGAGTGCTCTAGAAAAGAACTGGTTGCCTGGTAGCTGACAAAGTCTGATTGCCTATAAGTGTCACTCATCCAACAGATGGAGATCGGATGTCACTGTTTTCTTCCATCTGAGGTATACACTGTCCAAAGGATCACAAGATACTTAGGAAAATCCTTCAATCTACAGGAGAAAAACTGAATTTTGGAGGCAGAAAATAGAAATAGATAACATTAGATGAATCCACAATTAAATAGAAAAAAGAGCAAAAAGTAATTCCCATTTCTCTGCCAATAATGTCAGAAAAGGCAAAACACTAATAAAGAATTGGAACAAATGACTGAAAGTTGAAATTTGGTTTATCAAAAATGAAGTAGAACAGGAAGAATCCTGATGTCTTCTCTGCACCACAAGAAGGTGTCCAGGAAGAGGGGTCCCACTGCAGTCCAACCACGCGCTCTGGCTCTCTTCTCTCAGGTGTCCAGCCTTTAGGACTCAGAGGAATAAATGCCTGTTCCTTAGGATTAACCATTAAGTGTGCGGGGTTTGTAATGACAGTTTATGACTAAGACACATGGGTAAATGGAAAATTGAATAGAGAATTAGAATGTGAGTAAGCATTTCTTGAATGAAGACTTAAAAATGGCTGACACAGGCATGCAAATACTCAGCAATCATGAAGGAAATATAGGTGAAAACTACAAATACCTCATCCCAATGAGAATGGCTATCATCAAAAGGAAAACAAACAAACAAATAAACAACAACAAAAATTGCTGCTGAGAATGCTCAGAAAAGAGAATTCTTACAAACTTTAAAAACAATGTATTTAGTACAAGGTCTACAGGGTCTCACTACACAGATCAGACTCCTAGTGATCCTCCTGTTTTTTCAGCCTCCCAAGTACTGGAATTATAGGCACACACCACTATGCCCAGTCTCAATGTCCATTTTAGCACTCCCTGGGGTGGGGCCTGCATACAACACCAGGGGATTGAACCGCAGTCCCTGAGTTAGCCTAAGCAGGTGCTTTAACCCACTGAGCTATCTGGCCTGCCCTCTTATAAACTATTGATGACAATATACAGTACTACAGCCAATAGGGAAAATAGTTTAGGGGTCCTTCAAAAAACCAAAAGCGAACTGCCATTTGATTTCCCTAATCTACTTAGGGATCTGCAAAGGGAAATAAGCCACTTTGTCAAAGAGACACTTGAACTCCCATGTTTAGGATGGCACTATTCCCAGGAGCCAACCTATGAAACCCAGTGAAGTGTCCCCAGCAGAAGAGTGGGAAATGAGAGCGCACATATATACAGGAGGTATTACTCATGCCTGTGGAAGAGTAGAATATTGTCATTTGCAGAAACATGAGTGGAACTGGAGGACATGATGTTAAGTAAAATAAGCCAGATGCAGAAAGACAAATACTACTACGTATTCTTGTATGTATGTAGAGCCCCAAAAAGCTAATTGCATGGAACAGAGTAGAGCATAGGGGCTGTCACAGGCTCAGCAGCACAGGATGAGTTTGAGGGAGCACTGAAACACATTTAACTGAGAGGAAGAAGTTCTAATCTTCCACAGCATAGTAGGAGACTACTGTTTGCAAGAACTCACATATTTTATATAGAAATAGAAGAGAGAAATTTGAAATCCCTAAACACAAAGGAATGATAAATACTTTTAAAAGATGGTAGGAATGTTAGTCACCCTGACTTAATCAGCTCACATTTTATACAGGTATCAAGTTATCACACCAACCTTCATACGGATGCAATTATTACCTGTCAATTAAAAATAGTGAAACAAATAAAAAGATGGAGCTGTACTATTCAGCTCTGTAGTTTTCTTATTAATATATCATTAATATATTTTCTTTTTTTTTTTTTTATGTCCGGCTCAGCCTGCCCTGAGGGCAGGGCTGGCACAGCATGTGGTGCCAGGGATGGAACCTCGGTCCTGCGGCCCCCTAAGCTTTCCAAAGCAGGCGCTTTAGACCACTGAGCCATCCTGCTGGCCCCATATGTTTTCATTTTTACTATAACTTATTTTTGCCATTTTGAGTCAGTAAAAAATAAGACATGAAAAAAAAAAAAAAACCCTCAGCTGATCTCAGGAAAACACCAGAAAGACAAGCAAATAGAAACCATCTGAAATGGCTGAGAGCGTTAAAGGCAGACAGCCATATAATGGAGGAGTGTGAGAGGTAGAAGGTTGGTATAAAAGGTTCTGCAATGTTCTCATTGTAATCATGGAAGGAGCGAAATCACTTGAGGAGATAACGGATGACAACTGTCTAAAGCTTTGGATGCTGCGAAGAGGAGCCTGCAGCGTGTGCTCCTTTCCACTGGCTGCACTCGCTCAGTACAATGAAGGCCCCAAAGGTGCATTTCTTTGTATTGCTGAGTATTATAGCACAGGATGTGTGCGCTGCCGACTGGCTGCCCTTGCACCTGTTGGTGGACATGTTTCTTATTTTTGACTATTACAAATAAAATTAGTATAAATACTTGTTCTATAAGTCTTCACTAATACATGTCTTTTCTTTCCCCCAGATTGGAAACCTATGAGCAGATAAACTATATATAAACTATATAACATCATAGATATATGTTTAGTTTGTCTTTCTTTTTTATTAGTATATAGCAATAACATATGAGTACATATGTTATTTTATGAATATATGAGTATATATTTTATTAGTATATGAGTAATAACAAGTACATTCATCATGGGACATTGGCACACATACACATTACACTTTGGTCCCTGGTACCTCCTCTTGCCTCCCATCTGGCCTGTCTTGTCCTAGCCTCAGACCTCTATGTTTCCTACAATTTATATTTATTTTGCTTTTTGCTTATAGCTTGGTTTTCTCATATAAGAAAAGCCGCGTGACATTTAGCTTTCTGTGTCTGTTTTATTTTTCTTAGTACCGTGATTTCAAGGTGTCTCTACCTTCCTGCACCAGACTCAAATTTGACTTTCTTTATGGCTAAAGAGTACTCCACGGTGTATAGTTACCAACTTTTATATTTTAATTTTTTGTATGCCTCTTAAGATTCATTTTTCAAAAACTGTACTTAGTACAGGGTCCGCAAGGACTCCCTGTGTAGATCAGACTCATGGCGATTCTCCTGTTTCTAGCCTCCCAAGGGCTGAGATTACAGGCGGGCACCACCACACCTAGTCTCAATAGCCCTCTCAGTGTGTCCTGGGTGGGGGCGGCACAGCACTGGAGAAAGAACCGCAGTTCCTACACCTGCCTAAGCAGGTGCTTCAGTCCATGGAGCTATGCGGCTGGCCCTTAAGATTCATTTTTTTAATTTAAATTTTAATTGCTTTAAGATTCATTTTTAGGAAAATAAAAATAGTAAAGAATGGAAATGATACAGAATTTCACTAAACAAAATGATAGGAATTCAACAATGATTGCAATATTGCATATGGCTGTCTTCAAGTTAGTTGTTAGATGACCAGATATAAACATGCAGAATTGGTCAAAATATGAACAAGAAGAAAAAATGTTAAGCATAAACTGTTCCCTTTAATATCCCAGTAGAAAGCAGCAGTGTAATTATTCAAGCTATCCTGTGTGTATACATACATCTTTTCCCCTTCCTTCTTTCATTTTCTTTCTTTTTTCTTTTCTTATTTGCCTGTTCCCACTTGTTCCTTCCCTTTGAGAAGTTTCTTTCCCTTTCACAGAATCTATGGTGCCTTGCGGATCTTACTTACTCTTTTAGGTTCTTACACTGGGGAGAGATGATGATGCTTCTGTATAGACTGCTTCTGAGACTTATCTGTTATGAATTATGCTGCAGTAAACATGGCTACACAGATATCACTGTAGTATCTACTTAACTATCTAAAAAAGGTGTCCAGGAGAGCTATAGAGAAATCAAATGGAAAGTCCATTTCTACTTTTCTGAGGGATCTCCATATTGGCTTGCATGCTGCTAGTACTACTCCACTTTTCTACCAAGAATGTGGAGAGGTTCCTTTGCCCCCACAATCACACAAGAACCTTCTTCTTTTCATTTGTGATGAAAATCATTCTTTGTGGAGTAAGATAGAGTCTCAGGGTTTTGATTTGTATTTCTCTAATGGAAAAAGATGCTAGGTAATTTCTTCATATATCCATTGATTATCTGTACTTCTTAGAAGTGTCTGTCCATTTCAAATAACCCATTTCTTAATCAGGTCTTTTATTTCTGGGGGCGTCTAATTTTTCTGAGTTCTTCATATATATATATATATTAGCCTTCTGTCTGAAGAGTCAGTGGCAGGTTTTTGTCACATTTTATAGATTGATTCTTCATTCTATTGGTTGTTTCCTTTGCCATGGAGAATCTTGTAACTTGGTATAGTGCCATTTGCTAATTGTGTTATTTCCTGTGTAATTGGATTCTTTTTCTTTTTTAAACTTTCTTATTACTTTTAATAAGAAATAACAGTATGATAGTTTCAAAACACAGTAGTACATTCACAATAAGTGAAACATTGCATATTGTTGTCCTCATAGTAGTTATACAAAGCACAGTGTGTAGACATGATACATTTTCTAATCAATATTGGGAAGGAAAGAAAAAAAGAAAACATTTCTTCTCTTTGAACTGAGAAGTAGTTGTATACATAGTCCAATGTTCCATACTTACATTGGGTTACCGGTGAAGCTGGCAATGTTGGAGGCTGTTGATTGAAGCTTCTTACAGCTTATCATATTAATCTAGCTCTGTGTTTTATGCCTCATAATTAAGCTTTTCTGCTGGGTGATCAACGACAAGTTAAAGCAAGACCTGTATAACAAAACATTTATCTTTTGTAACTTCCAAGGTCTAATCCCCTCAGGATTAACTTTGGCACCATGTACAGCGCTTTGTAGAACTGTTCTCAGTGTCAGCCTTCAGGGTGAGTCACGACCATTGCTTGACCAGTTTGCATTTTATGAAATCCTGAGAGAATGTTTTTCTCTAGGTGATTCTCCTTAGACACACCATACTTCATTTGTCCCTTTTCTCTGAGGTCCTGTAATCTCCTTGAGCAGAAAATTTGGGACACAACTGAGTTATAGGATGTTACAACACAGGTTCTCTTATGTTCTGAGTCCTCACTGACCTTGCAGGGCTAGGGCCAAACTGTTGGCTATCCTTGTAGCCCTTCCTTTTCTCCAATTTTTGGTCTGTTAACTTACATTCTCAACCCTCCAGCAGAGAAGGCTCATGATACTATTACTCTATAACATATATAACTGAGCTTAACATCACTGTCTTTCTGAATATCAAACATCTTAGACTTAGTTTGAAGTTGGTGTTTTCTGTCAATCATTGATATTCTAATAAATCTCCATAGAATGTGATAAAAGCAGTTACATATATTTTTATGCAGACATTTAGAAATTCAAGGATGTACAAAATTGTAGCCTGTCAATCCTTTGGTATTTTTTCTAGTCTCTTACTCTCATTTAATACACTTTTTTGTTTTTTGTTAATCAACCATTTACTTGAGAGAGAGTATAGCAGTAACTGAGTTTACACTGGAAGCAGTACACATCTAAAAGAGAAGAGTGACAGGTATTCCAAGCATAATTTTAGTGTTGTACGTTGCTATCATCAATGTTAAAAACCTTTTGAAGGTTCTTAGAACCACCATCTGATTCATCCTGTGTACGTAAGTGCATGATTTTGCTTCTGCTATGTTTCCTCTCTTTTCTGTTTCCAGTCACTTCATTGTTTAACCCTTAAGTCTTTGATTGCCATTCAGCTGTGTTATGTCCTTCCATTTTTATTTCTTCACTAGAGTTCTTACACTAGGGAGACTATGCTATATTTACACATGTCGGTCAGGTTTATTTCACTTATGAGCATATGTTCAATATACATCCATTTATATATGAAGTCTTCCAGTTTATCATTCTTTATAGCTGAATAATATTCCATTGTATAAAAATATCACATCTTTTTCAACCATTCTTCAAATAATGGGAATTTGATTGTTTCCAATATTTGGCTATTACAAATTGGGCTGCTATAAACATAAGTGCACAAATATCACTATGGTATGATGTTTGCATTTCTTCCAGGAAAATTCCCAGTAAGGGGATAGCCGGATTGAATGGGATTTCCGATTCTAGTTTTTTAAGGATCCTCCATACCACTTTCCAAAATGGTTGCACCAATCTGCATTCCCATCAGCAATGGAGAAGGGTTCCTTTTTCCCCACAGCTTCTCCAACATTTGTTGTTGGTTGATTTCTTTATGATAGCCATTCTTTCTGGAGTGAGATAGTATCTAAGTGTTGTTTTAATTTGCATTTCACAGACGGCTAGCGATGTGGAGCATTTCTTCATGTATTTATAGACTTGTAAAATTTCCTTCTCTGAGAAGTGTGTGTTCATCTCAGATGACCATTTCTGGATTGGGTCTTTGAATTTTGGGGTCCTAATAGTTTTTAGTTCTTTATAAATTCTAGATAGAAGACCTTTGTCTGAATACTTATTAGTTAAAATCTTTTCAAAATTTGTGGGTTGTCTTTTCATTCTGTTGCTAATTTCTTTTGATGTGCAAAAACCTCTTAGCTAGAGGAGGTTCCATTTGTTGATGCTTTCAAGTGTTAAACGTGCATTTTGATTTTTGTCCATTAACTTTTTGCCTGCCCTGATGTCTTCAAGATTTTCTCCCACTTTCTCTTTCAGGAGACTTAATGTTTCTTTTTAAATATTTAGATCCTTGCTCTCCGCCTGGTCGCTGTAGGTCGCCATCATGGACACGAGTCGTGTGCAGCCCATCAAGCTGGCTAGGGTCACCAAAGTGCTGGGCAGGACCGGCTCGCAGGGACAGTGCACGCAGGTGCGCATGGAATTCATGGACGACACGAGCCACTCCATCATCGGCAACGTGAAGAGGCCCATACGTGAGGGCGACGTGCTCACCCTGCTGGAGTCGGATCGTGAAGCCGAGAGGTTGCGCTGAACCCAGCTGCTGGGTCCTGGACGTCCACATACCACCTGTGCCACGGGATGAACTGCGACTGTTAAAATAAAGTGTTTGTGTTGTGAAAAAAAAATATTTAGGTCCTTAATCCATTTTGACTTTAGTTTAGTGCATGGTGATAGACTTGGGTCAAGTTTTAGTTTTCAGCATGTAGAGAGTCAGTTTTTCCAGTACCATTTGTTAAAGAGGCTATCTTTCTTCCAGTAAGCGTGTTTGGCCCCTTTGTCAAAGATAAGGTAGCTGAGTGTGTTTGTATTTGCTTCTGCATTTTCTAATCTATGCCATTGATACTCAGGTCTTTATTTATTTATTTATTTATTTTTTTGCCAATATCATGCTGATTTTATTACTGTAGTTTTATAGTATAACTTTAGGTCAGGAATTGTAATGCCTCTGCCTTACCTTTGTAGCCCAGAATTGTCTTTGCAATTCTGGGTCTTTTTTGGTTCCAAATAAATTTTAGGAATGATTTCTCCAGGTCTGTGAGGTATGTTGATGGTATTTTTCATAGGAATTGAATTAAATCTGCATAACAATTTAGGGAGTATGGCCAACTTCACAATGTTGGTTCGTCCTATCCAGGAGCAGGGAATATCTTTCCATTTTCTGAAATCTTCTAGGATCTCTTTTTTCAGAGTACTGTAGTTTTCATTGAAAAGATCTTTTACTTCCTTAATTAGGTTAATTCCTAAGTATTTCATTTTCTTCGGTGCTATCATTAAAGGTAGTTTCTCTAATTTCTCTCTCAGCGTGTTTGTTATCTGTGTAGAGAAATGCTATTGACTTTTGTGTGTTGACTTTGTAACCTGCTATGCTACTGAATTTGGGTATTAATTCTAGTAGCTTCTTGGTAGAGGTTTTGGGTCTTCCAAGTGGATTATCATGTCATCTGCAAATAGTGGTATTTTTACTTCTTCTTCACCTGTTCTTATTCCTTTCATTTCTCTTTCTTGTTTAATGGCTGTAGCTAATGATTCCAGAATTATATTGAATAGGCTTGGTGATAGGGGACATTCTTGTCTTGTGCCAGATTTGAGAGTAAAAGACTTAAGTATTTCCCCATTTAGAATTATGTTAGTTGTTGGATTGTTGTAGATGGCTTTTATCAGGTTGAGGTGGAGGCCCTCTATCCCAATTTTCTGTAGGACTTTCAATATGAATGAGTGTTGGACTTTGGGAAAGGTCTTTTCTGCATCAATTGAGATGATCATGTGATTTTTGGTTGATATCTTCTTTATTCAGTTTGGGTAATTTGTACTTTTCTAGGAATATGTCCATTTCATCTGTGTCTTCAATTCTGTCAGAGTAAAGATTCTCAAAGTAGCTATTTATGATCCTCTGAATCTCTGCTGGGTCTGTAGTAATTTCACCCTTTTCATTCCTTATTGCTTGAATTTGAGTCCTTTCTTTCCTCTTTTTGATGAGGTTAGCTAGGGGCTTATCCATTTTATTTAAGCTGTCAAAGAACCAGATTTTTGATTCATTAATTCTTTGTATTGTTTTCTTTGTCTCGATTGAATTAATTTCTGCTTTAATCTTTGTAATTTCCTCCCATCTTTGGGCTTTGGATTTCATTTGCTCTTCCGTTTCTAGTCGGTTTAGGTGCTGCATAAGATTGTTTATTTGTTCCCATTCTATTTTCTTAATGTGTGAGTTCAGAGCTATAAATTTCCCTCTAAGAACTGCTTTCATTGCATCCCATAAATTCCAGTATGTTGTGTTTGAATTTTCATTAAATTGTAGATATTGTTTAATTTCATCTGTAACCCACTGGTTGTTGAGAAGAGTATTGTTTAATTTCCATGTATTTCTAGAATTTTTGTGGTTTCTTTTGTAATTTAGTTTCATTTTCACTGCACTGTGGTCAGATAATATGTGTCATTTTTAGGAAAAAAATGTAGAACAAAACTTCATAACAAGATAATGAGATAATGCATTGCATATTATTATCTTTAATTACTCAGAGTGGAAGTGATAGGCATAAACAATTTTCCAACCAATGTAACCACAAGTCTTCCTCTTCTATGAAGTAAGACACACTAACAGTAGAACTTACTTGCATTTTTCTTGCTTTTCCCTTCCTTCCTTTCCTTTTTCCCCATCTTAGTTCTTTTTAAACATATTTAATATTTAGATTTGAATTCTTTAACATTAGTTTTTCAAAAAATTGCTACAAAAACACATCATAATGAAAAGAGACAATTAAGTAATAAGGTAGAGACAAATATCATATTGTAATTAATGAAAAGAAAGCTTAAATGGCCATAGGCATGCATCACTTCATACTGAAGACATGATTTGAGAAATGCTATCAAACGATTTATTCATTGTGCAAATATCTTTGAGCATCCTCACACAAACTAAAAATTACTAGGTGACAAGCTGTGGTGGGACCGCCATGGTATCTATGGTATATCATTGATCAAAATGTTTTCAATGCAGCACTTTTTAATGTTAGACAAAATACATTTCACAACAAATAATATTAAATAGGATAAGGAAATACATATTCTCACTGTGAAAAGATTATTTATTCAAGAGATCCAAGAGGTGTGAACCTTTATATATTTAATGACAAAGTTTTGACTTATATGAAGCAAGTTTTGGCAGAACTAAAAGGGAAATAGGCAAATTCATATATTTACTTGAAGATAGAAAGACTCCCACTCTCAACATTCCATTGAATAAGTAGTCACAAAATCTCTAACACTAAGAGTGAGCCTAACTTGGTTCCACTGACAGAATGCTAGCCTGACACAGGGGTGAGCTCCAGCTGTGTGCACAGATCACAGGCTCAGCCCTGGCAGCCCCTTCTGAGAAATTCCATCCTTTGCGTAATTCTTGGCAGGGGAAGGCCTCTCCTTTCTTCAGCACTGGAAAGCTGAATAGCACCTTCAGCGTTCCTGCATCTTTAGATGTACTGGGCCACATCCACAGATTAGAACTGGCCAATCTCCTTGCACAAGTTTGCATGCTCCTCACAGTACATTTATGCATAACTGTGGCATCCACAAGCCCATCAGGGAGGCTTGAACTTTGTCCCCAGATCACAGCATTGTGTTATTCCTTAGTTCCTTTGTTTTCCATTATTCTGTAGCTTAAAGATGAACACTTCTCTTTCGTGCCAATAACTCCACAGGGTGAGCTGAATAATTAGTAGCTTTCTGTGGTTCTAGGCAATGAGAAATTTCTGTTAAAATTTCGCTGCATCTGAAGTGCTTTATTTCTCTCAACATGACTCTGATAGATCCTAACAAGTTGGAGTTGGCAAGTGGGATGAGAGGTGGCTTAGAGGAAAGTGTACAAGGAGGCCTGAGCTGGCTGTCAAGTGCCATTTACCCTTTCCCTTATTCTTTTGTGTCTCAGAAGAGCACATAATGGCTTGAGCCCAAGAAGTTGTTCCCTTCGCCATAAAGTGACCTTGAAGCTAAAAGCTAAATGTTTGCAGGAGAATAGAAAATAAAAGATTAAAAAGACCTTATTCCTTGATGATTTAATGGAACTTCTACATTATGCAGGAATTGTCTGTCTGACTTTCAGGTCATGAAAAAAAAAATCAATGTCACATTAGAGAAATACTTACATTACGCAATATGCTATCAAGAAGATTTTGATGGTTTCTGAAACTTTATTCTTTTATAAATACTGTAGTTAATAACCTCCAACATACTTGTTTGTCCTCAAATCTGATTTATATTCTAAGGTAATTAGAGGACATAGAGAATAAATATTTTACAGTTTTGGGGCATATTTTTCTGTGAAGTATTGAATTACATTTCTTTCCATTCAGATGTGTACTTTTCTTATAGATTAGCAAGTGTTCTTACATATTGAATGTTTTGACTTCTGCTGCATAACAGGTTACCATACTATTAAAAACTTAAAATAGCACATATTTATTATTTATAGCTTCTGTAAATCAGAAATCTAGGCATGGATTTTGTGGATCTTCCATTTGAGGGCGTATCACAAGGCTGTGAGGTGGCAGTCAGGTTTATAAGAAAGGGTGTGTTTCAAAAGTCACAAACAGGGCTGTAAGATTCAGCTCATTTTGGCTTTTGGGTTGCAAACCTCAGTTCCCAGCTGACTGTTCGCTGAAGATCACCTTCAGTGCCTTATAGGGCTTCTTAGTGTGACTGGAAGACTTGATTCAGACATGGCTCTTCCAATACCCAACCTCTGTGCCAGCAGAGGAAATATTGTTCTCCACTCAGTGCTAGTAACATCAGCAGATGCATGATTTCATAAAAGAGACAAGCTGGGGCAGGGAATCTTTACACAGATGAACATCTGAAGATACCCAAATATTTATAACAGAAGCTTCAAGACTTTGCCTACTGAGATGAGTCATCCAGGGAACTCTGATCAGTTTACTAAGATCTTCCCATCTAATGCCTCTTGCCTTCTTTCAAGGCCTATTTTTTTTTTTAAAGATTTGCTTCTCTTTGTTTGCTATATGTGACCTTCTCACTTTCCATCTGCCTGCACCAAGGCACAATAAATTCCATACCATGTTGCATTTACACAAGCCTAGTGGTCTCAGCTGGTCTCTGCCTTGTGCCATTCCTTACAGTGCCAATTCGCCAAACCAAACTTGGAAAGTAAAGAGTGCATTAGAAAGATGGAAGTCAGACTCTTTCCTAATTAACCACAGAGGTGAAATCCCCTCAAAACACAGGTAGCTCGTGGGATGGAAGGAAGTTGATAGGACAATCACATTCAAAATTAGTGGATGACGCAAAGAAGTGTATGCCAAGTAGTAAGGACATCTTCAAGTTCATCTCATCGTGCTGAAGACAAATATCCTTGTTCTATCTTATTATTCCATTTACTTCTCCTACTCTGATAACCCCTTTCTGCTAATGTAACAGAAACAACACCCAGGATTTGGAGGCAGATTTATTCACATCAATGGCCACTGATTAGGTTCATTTCCAAAAGATCAGACCCTGAAGGCCCAGGAGTTGAAGGAGAAGTACAGTGGTAGACTACTAGGATCTCTTTGACTGGTTTTTGACAATTTGGATCACAATGGCCAGCTATGCATCCCAGTGTCCAGCTGTTTCTAAGAAATATAAGCAACAGAAACTTGTAACAGGAACTGTTATCTGGGCAACTAACAGACTGGCTGGGGCGGGGGAGGTTTTGGCTACATCTCCTCCTCTTTCATTTTCCCTTGCAAACCTCTGCTGGGCATGTTACGTGTGACCTTTTGAGCTAAGGCCCAACTACAAGCAATAACATTAGTGCTGTTGGTGGTACTAGGATGACCCCCTAGCCAAGTTGCTCAAGACGGAAAGTTTTTTCACCAATAGTTTATGGTTTATTTCTCTTATAATAGGTTTCTCCCTAAATTGACTCTGACAAGATTATGAAGGATTTATTCTGATCTAGAAGAGTGTTTAATGTGCTTTGAATGCTCTTAAAATTTTTTATCATCTGTGTGGACCCTACTGGTTGTTTTCTATTCTCTTGGGGCAATCATGCACAGAGCTAAGGTAAAAGTAGACTATAATATCAAATATAGGTATCTGCTGAAATGAATGCAAGAACTGGGGTAAGCAGCCTGAAAAGGCACAGAAAGGAAGGGCAATCATGCATCAGGATATGGATCAATCCTGTGAATGGTGTCTTTGGGCTGCAAACATGCATGGACTGGTCAGCATCCAGAGTGACCAGCGCGTGGCTTTGAGTGTGTCCTATCTTCAGTGTGGTCCTCCGAGGAGCTGTTTGGTTCAGGAAAACTCCAGCAGTCATTGGGACGAGCTCTTATAACTCTGAATTGGATCTACAGTTGGATTTACAAAAATTTAGCAAATCAAGAGGTAGTTGATATGTACCTGAGATATATTTATATCTACAGATATGATTGGTCCTTTTGCTAAATTGTCATAAGCTGTCCTGTAGGGAACTAATGCTTTAGGAACTTTATGGCCTGTACACTGTATGTAAGTTTTGTTTAATCTTTAAAAATTTTGCTAGATTTTGGATTACCTTGTGTCTTGGTTACTTTTCTCTCATTGCTGGGACAAAAAATCTGATACCCAAATTTAAGGAAAGAAAGATTTATTTAGCTCACAGTTTGTGGAGGTTTCCGTTTATACTTGGCTGGCTCCCAGGCAGAGTGGCATATAGCAGTAGAAAACAGAAAAGTACAAAGGGAAGGGCAGTAGCTGTGGCTTCTAGCCAGCCTCTCTCCCTTCATTTTATTATAAACAAGGTACCCTGGGGCTGGGAGTATAGAGCTCACACAATGTCCAGGCCTCCTCTTGCACAGGAAGAGGATGTTTACAAACTAAGAATCCTGGATTTCTGCTTATCACTTAATTAATTTTCTAAACATCACAGGTTGACACAATGTATCAACCAGCACACTTTTCTACAAATGCAGACCCATCATCACTGCCAGTAATCAAGAGTAGACCATATCTAGGGGTGATTCTCACAAAGATCCCTACAAACGTCTGTGGTCTTCTTGATGTGGGTATGGAATGTCTTGGGCCAGTCAGAGTAGGCACAGATGAGCACTAGCAGATATTTGTAAACTCTGTAATGTTGTACTTCTGTGATGTCAGGATCAGTGATACAGATGCTGAAGCCTGAGTTGGCTGCAGGGGTACAGGTGCTGGGACTGCGGCTTGAGCCTATAGAAAATACAGTGGGTATAGGTCTCGCTCTGATTATGATGGATATATTTCAGTTAATCCATCTCAAGAGGGAAACTTAGGACTCTGGACCAGATTACTTGGAGTATGGGTTTGGCATCACTGGTGGCAGGTGTTATGGCTTATGTCTAGTTGTTCCCCCAAAGCCTTATGCAATCATGGGCCAGGGACTTCTAGAGTTTGAGACTAGCCTGATGATCCACTGCGATTATGTGTTTTAGTACTGATGGGATTATGGGTCTGAGTACTTCTGGGATTATGGGTGTGGCCTAAGGTGGATAGGCTGTGGCAGACAGCCTGAATGTAATATATAGAGAGACAGGTTCGCGCTGTTGCTCTTTGCTCCCCTGGTTGTTCTGTTGCCTCTGTTGCCATTGTCACTGTTCTGCCACCATGAACTGCTGTTCTCTGCTATGTGCCTCTCTGCCTTGGATCCAGCCAAGTATGGACTGAAACCTCCAATAATTGTGAGCTAAATAAACCTTTATTTCCTTCATTTTGGGTGTCGGGTATTTGTCCCAGCAATGAGAAAAAAGTAACTAAGACAGCAGGTTTCTAAACATATTCCCAAACAGCAGCAGGATGTAGGAGCAGAAGAACTTTGGACAAAATAACCTTGTCCAAGGTGATCAAGCACATCTAGCCTCTTGGACTCCATGCTTTACAAAGATACCTCCATCTGTAAACAGGGTGTACTCAGCATCTGTCAAAGGGTCCATTTTTAGGTCCAGCATAGCATGTCACACCCAGGTAGTTAGGTCTTGTTTTAAAGTGAGCTTTAAAGCCAGCTTTCTTGATCAGAAGGACAGAGCCTATTAATTCATGAAGGCAAAGGGAAGAGAAAGCCCTTAGTGATTGGATCCCAGTATTTGCACAAGAAGGCTACAGGGTAGCTCTAGTGGCTGCCAGTCTGAGTAAACATCATTCTGTGAGCACAACGATCCAGATTCTGTAGAAACCAATAGGTTCAAGAAATTTGTGTGTCAGGGCAACCTGCTTGGGTCCCCTTCTGTCTCTCTTCCCAGACAGAAGCTTTATTTCTCTTCATAAATCTATTCTGCTTATAAAAAAAGAAATTTGCATAATTTTTTTACTTGTAATTATTTTTTTCCCAAGATTGCAGCAGAGCTTTTGTGCCTTTCCAGGAGGCATATTTGGTGTCATTAATCAGAAGTACAACAATATTTTGTGCTGAGGAACTAGCAATATCAACTGTGAGCTTTTTTATTTTTAGGAGGGTAAACAAGTTTGTGAACCTCTGGAAGGTTATGACCAGGTCAGTTGACTTTTGAGTCCAGACATAGGGTGTTTGCAAGGGGCTGGCTGACAGGTGGCAATCTAAGCAGAAGAAGGCATTCTTTAGGCCTAGGAGAAGGCTCTGGGGGAGGGCAACCACAGTGGCATTAACAACTTAGAAATCCTGAACTGGCTTTACACACATGACACTGTTTGATACAGGTGAGGAGTTCCCTTGGATCGAGTTTCACAATCAGATGCATGTGGTCAATGGCCCAACCTTGTGGCCCAAGAGACTATAGTCAAATTTATTTCTGTGTCACAGGTCTTTCTAGTGTCCAAACTGCAGTAAGCACATTGGTTGGCTGCCAAGGCATAGGGTCTGCCCCCAGTCTTGTGCTGTGAGGTCTGAGGAGCACTTTAAGTCAGTTGTAATGATCTATGATGAAGTTTTGAGAGTCCTTTTCAGTCTCCATCTATAGCCCTTAGAACTCACATATTGGTAAGGGCTTTATCAGGGTATGGGTAACACTATGTAACTTTTGATGTATCGTTGGGCTTTATGACCCCTTTTTGATGTCTTTGAGAAGTGCACAACCACGTTGTCTATAGGTAGGGAAGTTTTGGGGAAAGCCCATAGCAACTCAGTCACCAGGGCAGAGGGTCAAATCTTTCCTCAGTTGAAATGTGGAACTCAGAAGGAATTGCCGACAATCATCTTGCATGGACATTAGATGATACCATCTGATCAGTGCTGGAGCAAAAGTCTCCAGCAGGCAGGCCTCTGCAGCTGAATTTAGGCAATAGCTAGTGGGAACTGATTCAGTTGGCTGTATATAGATGAGTCAAGAGCAAGGAGTGAAGCTTTAGGTATTACCAGCAACTGTTGACCAAGAAGTTGGCATGGTTGGTCTTCCCAGCCAACGCACCAAATGCTATGGCAACAGAGATGCCAAAACAACTTTCAGAATTTGGAGGCAGATTTATTTACATTGATCGGCACTCACCAAGATCATTCCCAAAATGTGAGGCCCTACCTGAAGGCCCTAGATTTTAGAAGAGAAATACAGAGGCAGACATTTGAGTGTCTTTGGTTGGTTCCTGCAATATACATCATAGTGACCAGATGTTTCTAAGAGACAAAAGTAAGAGGAACTTGTAACAGGACCTGTTACCTGTGCAACTAACAGGCTGGCTGGGTGGGTGGGGAGGATGTGTTCCATTTCCACTTCATTCATAACATTTTGGGAGATATTTAAAACCTTTTAACCCTATAATTTTAGGTGAAAAATGTTTGGTTGTACCTGAAATTTGTCAAAGTATATATTTAGATTGCTAATATGAAGCAGTGCCTCTGTTGGTACTACCCATCATTCTTGGGAGTGGTCAATGCTCAGATAATATGCTTGGACTTGGAAGAAAGAAAGAGCAACTAATTTCATATCAATTATTACTATATCCTCTTTAAAACAAATACTTTTTAAAGAGTAAAAAACAGACAAGAACAAAAATTCAAGGTTTCTTGAAAGCAAGTGGGAATATGTAAACATATGTCCAGTCTCACATATCTGTTAATCTGAGCAATGGATTTGATGATGAAAATAGAAAATATAGCAACCATTGTTAATGAGCTATCCTTGGTTTAAAAATCTGTAACATGTATTCTTGTATGTTGCCCTGTTTCAGTCTTTGTTTCCGAATTTTGTTTTGCTTTTTCTTTTACTTTTCAAAATAAAACAAACAAGCAAAAAATCAACAACAAACCTTAGAATGGTAAAAGAATGAAGCTTGCACTTTATGATTAGGTAAAAAGCAAGCATGCTCAATTTGGCATTTTTATTGGACTGTGCTGGGCCCAGATTGTGTAAGGTTTAAGTTGCTGACAACACTGCTCTCTTGCTGTCTGGGAAAAGCTCAGATTCACAGCCTCTGTCAGCCAGACGAGACATCTGCCTGTTCCTGCTATTCCATATGCCAACCTACGAGAGAAGATAGTTCTCTTCTACTGGATGTACCCTCCAGTTCCTGCACTCTCCCTAAATTGTTAAGGACCCAGTAGATATGGATAGTTCAAAGAAGTCTTGATCTTGGTTCCAAGAGAGTTTTGAACTTCTTGGATCCCCAAACCATGTAACACTGTCTCTTATTTAAACCTTTGCTACAAATTTGTCATAGGAGATTTGAAACTAGACAAGTCCCCGTAACACAATACACATAAACAATAGCCAGAAAAATTAGGTAAATAAAATTAAAGCTTTTATATTGGAAAGGAAGATGAAAAATTTCTGTTCACAGACTGATGATTGAATATGTAGAAAAATTCTAAACATTACATATAAGCAATCTGTTAAAAACAATAAATGAAACTATGAAAGTAGAATATACAGTCAACAAATAAAAGCATCAGTTATGTTTAATAAAAGTGAGTGCCCCCAAAAGAAAATTACAGAAATATATCCCTTGTAATACATAATAAAAGAATTAAATGAATAAGTAATTATTCTTTAGAAATCACCAAGTCTGTGGGATTTTGTTGTAATAGCACAAAATAGTCTTAAGACATCAGAAAACAGTCTAGCTATCAAGAAGGTATTTTAAAATTTATATGTGAATTTAAGACTACAGTAGCCAAAACTATTTTAGAAAATGAAAAACATTCAGAGGATTCAAAGAACCCAATTTCAAGACTTACTATAAAGTACAATCATCAAAATAATATGGAATTAGCAAAGGGTAGATAGAGAGGAGAGAGAGATCAGACTGAAAAGTGGATTTTATTTTTTGTTCATTGTTGGTGATTTTAAAAAATCCCCCCTCCCATGTAATTATTGTGATCACTTTGCTTTGTGTGGTCACTGTAATCATTTAGGGGGTGGGACCAGGAGGAAAGTAACAGGAGTCCACAAGTCCCTGGCATCTGTTCAGAGCAGTGTGCAGGACGTAATCCTATTTTGTAAGAAATATTTTATGATTTTAAAAATAAATTTAGGACTCTAGTTTGGTGGCCTTTTAATTTAAATACAGACAGTCAGTTCTCAACTGGTGGCTGAATTTTCCAGTGCACCCCTAAACTAAACACTAAGTTTGATTTTTCAGCTCCTTTGTTGGAAATAAGGACAGTATATCTCTTAGATGCAAGCCAAATATATGGGCAATTTCAGTTCTGGTGGTTTCTGGATGGCTTCAGTCATTGCTTGGGAAGAAGTCCCACCATACATATGCTAATAATAAGCTGGAGGATTTTTGTTTTGGCAAATGCTTGCCCCTACTTTTCATCAGTTTTCTGTTGTAAAGAACTGAGGTGGGCAGCAGTATTGCAAATTGAAAAAATAATATAGGTATGTTCCAGAAGCTTAACTGGTAGTGAATTTTATTAAAATAATACTTGATTTTGGAAGTGACATATGCAGAATAAATTCTGATTATTTTTATTACACTTCTCACCTATAGACTTATTAAACTGTCAACTTTCTAGTATCTGTTAAACATTGCATACATATATATGCATGTTTTCCATTGTATGCAAATTGTAAGAAAAAGATGTACCATTTCTCTGCTGCATGTTAGATTATGTAGGAAATGCCCATGAACTATTTAAAAACAAGTTGAAAAGAAGTTCCTGTGGATGTTTTATGTAGTATTCTGGCATTTGTACTGATCGTTTAAAAGTTTCACTGCACAATAAAACTCCCACAATGCTAGAAAAAAGAATAACCTAATGCATTGTGTTAGACAGAGAGATAACTTGAGCGACATTTAATATAGTACATGTATGTCATTTAAAATTCTTGGATTTAGATCAAAGGTTTCAAAGGCAACAGTAATATGGAGAAAAGGGACATCACCATTAACACTGCCTGATACAGTTACATCACGGGGAGGGGGCAAGTACTCTTTCCATGGCAACTTCCGCTCCCATGATGAAGCAGCTCACCACATCCTATAGCTGATTCACATTTTAAAATCACAGACCTTGGGGCCTGGCAGGATGGCTCAGCGGTCTAAAGCGCCTGCTTGGGAAAGCTTGGGCGGCTTCAGGGACCACAGTTCGATCCCCGGCACCACATGCTGTACCAGCCCTGCCCTTGGGACGGGCTGAGCCGGCCATAAAAATGAGTGAATAAACAACAAAGGTTCTGAAACAAGAAAAAAAAAAAAAAATAAAATAAAATAAATTTTAAAAAAAAATTAAAAAAAAAATAAAATCACAGACCTCCCCTAGATCATGTCATCTCATGAAGTTAGTGGACAGTAGTAGAGAAGGGGCAGGAAAGGAACTGTTTCTCTGACAGATGGCTCTCTTCCAATCCTCATGGAAGTTCTCTACATAAACCAGGGGCCAGGTTAACAGAGAGTATCAACCAAGAGAATGTTAGAGTGGTTGTAGGAAATGTGGAGTTATTTTCCTAATCAACTCTTGCCACAACTTCTGCTTTTTGCACAGTAAAAGGCATAGGCTTTTATAACATGAAGAAACAGGCAGAGATGCATTCCTTTTAGATATGACTCACACACATGCACACACAGATTCAACACAAGTACAGAAGAGGAAAACAGTATTAGTGTGACTGAGAATATAGAGGAAAATAGCTGCCTTTCTCGCTTCTGTCACATTTCAGATGTGAGTCATTAGTGGGCATCATATAAAAATTATAAGAAGCAACAATGTATGTGTCATGTATTCATCACCTTTCTGTTGCTGAGACCTGAAACAAAATTCCCAACCTTGGCAACGTAAAGGAAGTGAGATTCATTTTGGCTCAGTTTTCAGAGGATTTGGTACATATGCAACTGGTAGAGAAATCATGGCAGAAAGGCACAATGGAGGAATGTTACTAATTCGTGACAGCTGAGAGAGAGAGAGAGAGAGAGAGAGACAGAGAGAGACAGAGAGAGAGAGAGAGAGAGAGAGAGAGAGAGAGAGAGAGAGAGAGAGAGAGGAAGAGGGAGAGAATCATGCTCTTCCAGGTCAACCTCCCAGTAGTAGACCTCCAATGAGGCCTACCACCTTAACAATGTATTGAGCTACAGAACTTGTCAATAAATAATTCCCTGATGAGTGAAGAACCCCATAATCCAATTACCTTCCAAACACATGAAAATTTGGGAGTATAGTTTAGATCTAAACCATAACATTACTGTTCTCTTGTTCAACCCCTAAACCCAAAATGTAGCTATTTAAAAATAGCAGGATGGCTCAGTGGTCTAAAGCGCCTGCTTGGGAAAGCTTGGGCGGCTTCAGGGACCACGGTTCGATCCCTGGCACCACATGCTGTGCCAGCCCTGCCCTCGGGGAGGGCTGAGCCGGCCATAAAAATGAGTGAATAAACAAATAAAGGTTCTGAAATAAGAAAAAAAAAATAAAAATACTTCAGTAAAGATTATGAAGATCTTTGAGGCTTAATTGCATGGCCATGGTCAGACAAGTGACAAATGCTTGCTATGTATAAATAATAACAAATATTTGTTAGACAAATTAATAGATGAATAAATTGATGGGTGAATAATGAGAATCAAAAGTGGTTAATTTTACTTGTTATGTAAATTTTCACCTAATTGTATTGCTTGAAAGGCCCCAACTTAAGGACAGTGGTGATGAGAAAGTATCTAATTTGGAGTTTATAATAGGTCTCTGCTCAATGTGTACAGATGTGTGCCCTACAAAATGTCACCTCTCTCTAGCTTTCCTGAGAGTTAAATCATTATTATCAGTAAATGTGACAGCTAATTGCTTGCATACTTTGATTTAACAATCTGTTATTTTCCTGTTCCTTATTTCCTATGGGATCCTGATAAACTCTTACTTAAAACTGCATATTTCTTGCAAAGTAGGTAAAAATGTTTCTAAGAAAGAATGAAGTGACTGCCATAACTAAGAAAGCTCTAATAATTATATATATACATATATACGTATATATATACATATACATATATACATATATATATACATATACATATATACATATATATGTATATATATATATATATATATATATACATATATGTGCTTTGATCTTGCTAATAGAATTATGAATTCCCAGTAGAAGTGTAGAAGTACTTGGTAATGTGAGGTTAAAGTCCAAATATTACACAACTGGGACTTACACAGTTTGGAATAATAATATGAGAGACACTTAGATACCAAAATTTACCTATTAAAGAGAACACACTTTCTCAATTATTGTGAAAAATAGCTATTAATTTTTACCAACAGAGTGAGGGTGTCAGGACTAGCAATCCGTTAAATTCAGTTAAGGAGCAACAGTAAAAGAAGGTTTTATTTTTCCTTAAGTAGTCAAAGCAGATCCACTAGAAAATTCGGAGGATAAAGTTATGGAATGAAAGAAAGGGGGCCAGCGACATAGCTCACGGTACTGAGTACCTGCTTATCCGAGCACAGGGACTGGGATTCGATCCCTGGCAGCTCCAGCCCTGCTCCAAGGCATGCTAAGCCAGTGACTGAGTCCAGGCATCGTGGTGCTAGGGAGGCCGAAAAAAGGAGGATCACTACAAATCTGAGCTGCACAGTGAAACTCTCTACAAAATACCTTAGAAAGCAAGAAAAAAGGAAAGAAAGAAGAAAGAAGAAAGAAAGAAAGACAAAGAAAGATCATATTAGAGATTTATAGATAATCAAACTATAATAATGGGAAAGATAAGTAGTAGAGCAAGAGACCAAAAGGCTATTGAAAAAAACAAAAATTACTCTTCCCATTTTATTGGGAGAATGCTCTAAGCTTTTGGAATGACGGATTTCTAGAAGATTGCTATGAACACTCATCCATTCTAATGGAATAACTGCCCAACTGCCTAAACTAAGCAGTCTTTGTCTTTGAGGCAGAGAACAGAAATACAATGATCAACATTCTGGAGATTTTCTGTTCTGTAAGTTGTTACCAATACCTAAGTATTTTCCATTAAGCTTTGAAGATGGATCATCCCCTGATATCTTTTCAGATGAAGAGTTCTCCGGGTTCCAGATTATAAAGAGGTTGTTTAAGCAGATGACTTGAAAATAAATTTTGTCTCTGTTGATGATAGAGTCATCAAATGCATACTCACTATGACCTACTGTAGAATTTGATCTACAATCAGAAGTGAAATTATCAAAATGCACCAGGAAGCCCTTCGTTCACTCTTTTTTTTTTTTTTTTTTTTTTTTTTTTTTTTTTTTTTTTTGTCTTTTTGAAACAGGGTCTTGCTATGCAGTTGAGGCTGACCTTGAGCTCACTTTTGTAGCCCAGGCTGGTCTGGAACTCACACCGATCCTCCCTGCCTCAGCCTCCCAAGTTCTGGGATTACAGGCGTGCACCACCATGCCCGGCTTGTTCACTTGAGGACACATGACATTTTTATTTCACTGGTAAAAAGTAAGCCACTACAGGACTTTTCCTTTTCAGATAAAGAAGTTAGGCTAGCTTTAGATCAATGGGAAAGAACATGTGAAACGCAAAGCCACAACATTTCTGAAAAGGGAGGTAGTTGTTTATGGGAGTCAGCAGAAGAGTTTATATAACATAAAAACTTTCGCTGTAGTACAGATTCTACAACTAAGTTAAGTTTAATATTTTGATGTTTTCATTATAGAAAAGGTAAAATATATAAGAAGCAAGGTAGTTTGTTGTTACTTAGGGTTGAGAGTGAAGTTAAATTCAAACAAGTACAGTATGACATTTTGGGGTGGTGAAAGTTCTAAAATTATATGATAGTACTATACAAATCTATAAATGCATGAAAATGATTGAGATGCATATTCACAACAGGTTCCTTTTATGGTGTCAAACTTGTGCATGAATAAAGCAGCATGAAAAACCTCCCCAAAGTAGTGAGATGTGAAAATAATAGTGAAAACACAGTTGGCACTGCCACTGTGACTTTTCTGAAAAAGATTGCTCTGGAAAAGACATATGATTTTTAAATAGCTTTCCAAAAATCAAAACTAATTTTAAACATGAAGAGACATCAAATATTAAGTCTAAGGATGATGGTATTATACCTTGTAGATATTGCATTGTTTGCAAACTGAAACCTGCAGGAACTTTTTATCAAGTAAATCTATCAGCACCATATTTCCAACAGACGAGATGATCATTTGTGCTTTGAGCAACAAAGTATTTTTAATTAAGGCATCATATGTTTTAGATACAATTCTTAAATACACCCTGTAGGCTACAACAATGTTAATGCAGCTTTTATATATATGGGGAAAACAAAAAGTAAGTGTCACTTACTTTATTGAAATACTTGTTTCATTGTTTTTTTTATGAATTTATTTTTTTATTTCGCGAGCTACCCTTTATGATTACCCCCTGGGCAGAATGTGTCAGAGTTCATAAAAACTCACTGCTAATGAGTTGAACAAGATGTTTCCTAACAAGAAAGAGCCATACAGTAAAATAGACTCAAAGTGACATCAGGCTCATGGTTCCTTGGCCAGGTACACAGAATCAACCAGAAAGCAATACCCTTGATTTGAAACTGGTGCTGTCTGCAGTGCTAATCAGAAGATGCTGTTCCTAAAGCTTCACTTACACATAGGCATGACTCACAAAAATACACGGCTTTGGAGTCTATTTCTACCTGGCAAGAAGCCAGGGAAGTTTTTCAATATGACAATCTACATCTAGGATGAGGGCAAGTGAAATTTTTCATAGAGCAGTTGTCCGAGAGCCACATTTGCACTGGGAGGCCAGACTGGCTATTTTGCATAATAGATGCCTTTCTCTTTACCCAGGGTCACTGTGAGCCTTTTGCCTTGGAACACACCCACTCTGTAAAGGGTACTTCTTTTCTGCCTTCAATCAATAAATACCCTTACTACCTTTTCTGTCTCTTGTTCAACCTTTTTGTTCAGAACTCTGAAGACCTGGAAAGAAGTTCCCCAGTTTTCATCTGGCGGTACAGTTGTGATTTTAATTTTTTTAAAAATTCATTTTACTGATAAAAAAAGATAAAATAGCAGTGAAACAGTTTCAAAACAGGTTAGTAGGACAGTTACAATAATTAATACATTATTTATTGTTGTCTTTGTAGTAGGGGACAAGATGTAGACCTGATATCTTGTCTAAACAATATTACAAACCTTCCTTCTCAATTAACTAAGAGAAAGTAGCTGTATATTTATCCTAACTATCTTGTGTATGCATATATTTTTTCTTTCTTTTTTCACAACAAAATGATCCTTTACTTGTACTTCTGCAAAGTTAATAACACATGATACAAGGTTGCCTAGCAACTAATAGCTGACTTTAACCAGACAGTATGTTTATCTCAGGACTGAGGTAGCTTATCCGCTTTAGGCACTGAGGCCTAGTCCCACCTACACACATTTGATCAATTCCCTAGCTTCCCTGGCTTCCAACATATCCCTCTTTTTTGTTTTATTTTGTCAGAGATGGGTGTTCCATTACAGTCAGAGAAGCTGTATTTGGAAAAGTCTTTAAAGCAGTGGTTCTCAACCTTTCTAATGCTGTGACCTCGCAATACACTTCCTCATGTTGCAGTGACCCTAAAACAAAAAATAATTTTAGTGGCTACTTCAAATTACTAATTCCAATAAATAACATTTCACCATGGCATAGCATGGGTTTAAATATGTATTTTCTGCTGGCTTTAGGCAACCCCTGTGTTTTGATCATTCGACCCTCACTGGGGTTGCGACCCACAGGTTGAGAACTACTGCCTTTAAGGATTTTTTCATATTTGATGCTAGTCCAAAGATTGTAGATACTTGAATTCAGAAAAATAATCCCATATAGTCCAATAGTCTATAATAGTAGTGAGTTATCAGTACAATTGGCAATTGTCAGAAGTAATTGATTTGAGCCTTTTACAGCTCAGCATATTAATATAGCTTTACTTTTTATATTTCATGGTTACACTGTTCTGCTGGAAGGTTAAGACCAAGTTAATGCAAGACCTATATAACTAAAAATTTAACTTTTGTTATCTGACAAGGTCACTCAAATTTCTTTAGCATTCATCCTCAAACCATGCACAGAACCTTGTGGATCTTTTGTCAGTGTCAGCTATCTGGATGAGTGAGATTTTAACTATATTTTTAACTGTATGTAAATGTATTTTTTGTTTTGTGTCATTGATATTACTATAGTTTTTTTTTGTCTGTGGATGATGTGGAGGATTAAATCATCGCAAGAAGACTGGGCACTCAGAAGACACCCAAATAAAAGTAGAAGAGATACCCATCTCAACAAATGAATAAAATGTTCAGTATGGAAACATAAGAAGTATGAAAACACAAGGCAGCATGGCTCAGACGTTCATAACCCATCAGGAACTAAATTTGATATCAAAGTAGACAAAATATAAAGCAAATAATTTAAAAATGATTTTTAAAATGATTAATGATAGGAAATATGAATAAATAGCTCAATGAATTAAAAACAATCAACGGTATGAAGGAGCAACTCAAAAAGTGATGGAGATTCCAGAGAAGAACAAAGCAGAAACTCCCAAGATAAAAGATGCAAATAATCAAATTAAAAACAGCTGAAATCCTCACCAATAGATAAAGCCAAGCTGAAGACAGGGATTGGAGGTAAGGCTGGGTA
>PVJA010010692.1:0-56734 GCA_004027025.1 Myocastor coypus
AAAATGATAGCCCTTGGGTGTGCCTAAGCCAGGACCCCAGGATCCCCTAGGCCTGGCTCATTGCTGGTTACAGCCCAGAGAGACAGTCCAGTCACCTTAGGTGCCATAGCTTAGGGTTGTGCCCAAGTATTCAAGAACAAGAAGTGGGCACTGAGGAGACAGCTCAGTAGAATAAGCACTTGCCTGGCAGGTGCAAGGGCCTGAGTTTAAATCCCAGGTTCTGGGGAGTGGGGGAAGAAAGAAAAGAAAAGAACAAGGAAGAACCTGGTTGTTATGGTTTATGTCTAGTTGTCCTCCCAAAACCTCATGTAGTCATTGGGCGGGGACTTCTATAGATTGAGACTTGACTCATGAGTCACTGGGATTATGTGTTTTAGTACTGATGGGATTATTGGTCTGAGTAGGGCTGGGACCTTGGGTGTGGTCTAGGGCAGATATCCTAAGGCAGAGAGCCTGATAGGAATATAAAGAGAGAGAGAGAGAGAGAGAGAGAGAGAGAGAGAGAGAGAGAGAGAGAGAGAGAGAGAGAGAGAGAGACAGACTAGAGCTGTTGCTCTGCTGCCGTGTTTGGTTGGCTGCCTCTGTCACCATTTTTGTTGCTGTTCTGCCATCATGAACTGGATGTTCTCTGTCTTACTCCACTCAGCCTTGGGCTAGCCGAATATGGACTGGAACCTCCAGCAACTGTGAGCTAATAAACCTTTCCTTCCTTCATTTTGAGTGTTGGGTATTTGTCCCAGCAATGAGTAAAAAGTAACTAATACGCTGGTGCACTGGAGCAGTCAGATAGTGAAGCATATCTTGCTTATGATCCAGTGCTTTGGTAGGCTGAGGCAGGAGGATTGCAAGTTCAAGCCCAGCCCAGGCAAGTTAGTAATTTAGTGAGACCTTGCCTCAAAATTTTAAAAAAGGGGCTCAGATATAGCTCAGTGGCATAGCACCTGCCTGCCAAGTGCGGGGGCTTGAGTTCAAAAAAGTTGGAGTGGAGCTCAGTTCCATCCCAGCACTACAAAAATAAATAAATAATAAAATAAATAGCTCAGGTATTGGCACAGGCCTGGGACCCCAACAGAGCACCCATGAGCAGCAGAGGAAGGGTGGGCCTCCTGGGCCTGGACTGGACTCCCCAGCTTCTCGGCTCCTGGCTACACTCCCAGGCATGAGAGGACACTGGGCTCTGGGCTTCCTTAAATGGCTTAACAGAGGCCCATCGTGCAGCTGGACCACAGTCTTTGCCCATCCTCAGCCAGTGGTTGTGGGGAGGCCCAGGCCAGCAGACAGGCAGGGAAACAGGCCCTGTTCCCGAGGCTGTGCCCCATGCTGCTGGGTTTGTCTTGTCGGTGGGGGTGCTCATCCACTGCAGACTGTGAAGCCAGGAAGGTGGCTTGGGCAGAGGTACCTAGCAGACAGGTGGGGGCTGCAGCAAGGCCAGGTTTGTTGGGCCCAAACATTGTATCTCAGAGGCAAAGAGGTTCAGTGCTCTTTAAGTGCTACTCAGCGCTGCACTGCAAGATACTGTTCACTTCTCTGACCGCTCCAGTCGGGGGAAGAGCTGCACATGCTCTGCCCTTCAACCATCTCGGGATATACACATTCCCCATCTTCGAAGAACATTTGCAGGGCGTGCTGAGACATCCTTCTCACTTTTCAGTGACCCTTGCTCTGGCTCTTGGGGAGGGAGCTGGCCAGCATTGGAACCTGTCTGGCTTTTGGAAAAAGCTGGGGGTGGGCAAGATAGCTCAGGGTCTAAAGTGCCTGCTTAGGCAAGCTTAGGGGAACATAGGGACTGCAGTTCGGTTCCACCCCTGGCACCATATGCCAGCCTGAGCCAGCCACAGACACACACACACACACACACACACACACACACACACACACACACACAAAAGCCCCTTACCATCCCTGGCTGAGTGCAGCTGGCAGGTCCCACCCCCTTCTCCTGCCCGCCCCTTCCTGTCTACTTCCAGGGTAGATGAAGCTAAACTTTGGTGGCCCAGGAGGAATGCACTCAGACCGAGCCTCTTCATCAGAGCAGACAGCAGGTGCTGGGCTAGGGCAGTGGTATCAAGCCTAAGCCCCAGCTCAGAGGGCACTGACAGCAGCGTGGTGGTGAGCTCCACATCCTGCACTAGGCCTGGCCACTGCTGCCGTCTGTCTCTCAGGCGGGAGCCCCCAGCGACCCACAATCCCTAGGGGCCGCTGCATCCTAGCGGGTCAAGACCAAAGCAAAAGTCGCTGGGGTCACGCAGGGCGCACTTCGCGTGGAAGCTGCCGGCTCCAGGAATCTATCTGCTTGTACATGCTCCCGTTGCGAACTCGGGGCGCAGGGCGAACGAAGGAACCCAGCGTTCTCTCCGCAGGGGCGTCGGGCCGGCGCCTAGAGGGGCGGGCAGGGGGGCCGGCGCCGGCCTTGGAGAGCGCTGGGCGGGACCGGGAGGGCGGGCTTATAAAGCCCTCGGGCAGCAGGCGGGAGCGCGGAGCTAAAGTGCGCTCAGCCGGCCCGCAGCCGGACCGGAGCGGGAGGAGCAAGACAAGTAGGAGGAGGGGGAGGCGCCCCGACCACAGCCGCTGCCCCACGTGCGTCCCGCTGCCCCGCGCCATGGCACACAGGGTCCTAAGCGCCCGCTCGACCCCATAACCAGCGGCGACCTCGGCCCCATGGAGCCGCACGTGCTCGGCGCCGTGCTCTACTGGCTGCTGCTGCCTGGCTCGCTGCTGGCCGGTGAGTGAGGGGCCGGCCTCGTCTGCCCCGTCCCGCCTGAGCGCGCTGGGCCGGGGCGCACATTCCAACGCGAGGGCTTGGGCGGGGCGTGCGCCCGGGGAAGGGCCGCGGTGGGGAAGGGAGCGACGGTCTCTTTCCTCTTTGCTCTTTTCGCGTTGAAGAGAAAAAAAGTGCAAATTTGCATCATGACTTCCTGACAGATCTGGGAGAAAAGGCGGCTTCCTGGCTGGAGCCGGTTAATTGGGAGTTTTCCTAGGAGAACTCACGTAGCCCAGGCCTCTGCAGGCCGAGTGGGAGGTAGCCCCTTCGCTTTGGAAAAGTAGTGGGGTTCCTCCCGCTTCTGTCCTATTTGGGCGTGCTCCAAGGAGTTGTGTAGGCCTGTGCCCAGGGCCCAGGCAGGAGGGACTGCCAGGATGCTTGTGGAATGGGAGCTGGGAGCCCCCAGCTCTGGCGCCTACGAAGCCTCGAACCCAGTTTTCCTGGCAGTGCCCGCACCCGTCCCTGGAGCCAGTGGCCCGGCACAGCTTAGGAGCTCTCCCTTACATCCCCTGACAACCAGTTCCCTCCGCCTGTGGCTGAGCGTGTGCTCTGTAGCTTGTGGGGCCTCTGTAGCTTGTGGAAGCCCGCAGCCCTCGCTGCTCTGGGCTCCAGGAACGTGGGGACCGCCACGGGCCTCGCTGTGGCCTCTTGGTAAATAGCAGCTCAGCTGAAATGAGACTTGGGGAAAACTTCAAGGCAGGAATCGAGAAAACCATTGAGGTTGGAAGGGAGGGATTTGGGGGACATCCTGGTGCCACAGCCCAGGGCCTACCATGCTGCCCTGTCAGTGGGCTCACAGTGAGGGCTGTTTTCCTCACTGTGCCTGTGCAAATGGAAAAGGCCAAACTGGTGAGACTGCCCCACACTCGGGTTAAGGTCTGGGAGCTGCTTGGAAGGGAACCTGAGGCCCATTCCTGCTCACCTGCCTGTCTGGAGCTCCAGGTTCAGGGACTGGAAGCTCCAGCAGGGGTCGTGGACTTTGGCCTTTGCTAGAGCGGAAGAAGGGCCTCTTCCTGAGGGGGCTTCCCTCACCCCACCAGTCCTGGGGCAGTGTTCACCAGATGGTAAATGTTTTCACATTACAAAATCTGATATTTTTTCCAGCCATTAAAAGTGTAAAATCCATCCCACGCATGTGGGCGGCACCAAAACAGCTGGCTGGTAGCCAGGATGTGGGTGAGGCCCCGGCTTCTGATGGCCCTCTTTGGCCAGTTGAGTGGGAGACTGGGAGCCCCCAACCCCCTTGGGAGCCCTGGAGATCTCCCCAGGGGCGGGTTTCACACCCAGGCTGTGTGTTAGTCACCTGGGGAACCTTCAGAAAAAACCAGTGACTAAGGCCTGTGCTTTCCTTGAACGGAATGCTGCCCCCAAATAGTTTGCCAAAGTAGTGCCCTTGCCACACCCTGCCTGGCCTCAGCCTGGGGGCCCAGCTCTCACCATTTCTCCTGAGCCCTGGAACCAACTGGAGCCCTGCCTGGGACACCAGAGAGCTTCAGGGCCTAGGTAGTTCCTGAGGGGCGGGCTCCTGCCTGCCTGGCTGCCTGGCGGTGGAGGCTTCCTCCCTTACTCTGTGGTCAGGAAACCCCGGTAGGTGGGTGGCTCCAGCCTGGGGGAAGCTTGAGTTGCCCTTCCTTTCTCCCTCCCTGTCTTTCTGGATTGCTACCTGCACAGCCCGGCAGAGCACAGCCCCACCTCCACCCCCACCCCAGCACAGCGACTGGCCTCCCTTGTCCCAAGCCCCAGGGGATCAGCACACAGAGCTGGAAGCTTCTAGAGCCGCCTGGGCAGGATGTTGTGTGCTAGGATAGGAAGGACCGCACCTTCTGACTCTGGCCTGCCAGCACAGCGGAGAACCTGAGCATCAGCCCTGGCACAGCAGGAGCCCAGTGGTGACACTGGGCAGTTCTGATGACTGTGGGAGACACTTGTGGTTGGCCATCATGACTTCTGCTGATGGGACAGTCACAGCTAGGCCTGGGGCACGCCCACTGCAGGCATGCTCAGGGACACCTGGGCCCAACTGATTGTCACTGCCAAGTATCACTGTTTGCACAGGGACACATCCTCCTTGGGGAGCGTTTCACTGTCACTGTGTACTGGGCAGGGGTGACAAGAAGGGGTCCTTAGAGCCACAGAGGCTTGTCGCAGTTCAGTCTGCCTTGTCTGGGAGCAAAAGAGGCCAGCCTGGCAGTTGGGACTGGGGAGGCTTGCCGGGGATGCAGAGTTTGTTGGTGGCTAACATGAGTCTCAGTGCCGGGACCTGGCAGCCGCAGAACAGGGCCAAGTCTCACTTCCCTGTGAGTCCTGGGGGCTCCTGCTGAGAAGCAGCTTCCTGGCCATGGTGGGGTGGCCTCTGTCCTGGGCTGCGGAGACAGTGTGAATAAGCAGGATGGTGATCCGGGGCCGTGGGTGTGTGAGCACACCAGTGGTGTGTGTTTAGGGGAGCTGGGGCTGGGTGGCCACAGCTTCCCCATGGTGGTCACTGGCGCGGGGGTCCTGAGCTAGTCCTACAGAGGAAGTGATCTGGGCAGAGGTGCTGGTGCTGATGCAGGTCCGGCTCCGGCTGCTTCCTGGGCGGGTCTCCTGTATTGACACAGCACCGAACTTCCTCTTGGGGCTGACTGAGAGGAAGATGAGGGGTGTGTGTGTGTGTATGTGTGTGTGTGTGTGTGTGTGTGTGTGTGTGAAGGGACAGAGCCCAGTCTGGAGCTGCTACACAAACATTTGAACAGTGATTATCTCCCCAGCCCTTTTTATTTCTGAGCCATGGCATCGCTAAGCTGCCCAGGGTGGGCCAGGATTTGTGCTCCTTCTGCCTCAGCCTCCTAGTAAGCTGGGATTGCCAGTGTGCCTCACTGTGCCCAACCGAGGTACACCTTTTGGCTCTGTGCCAGGGGCCTCCTAAGGACCCTGAACACTATGAGTCTGCCAGACCTCTGTTCTCTATTCAGGAAATACAAGATGGGCACAATTGCCTGCCTGGCAAGTGCAAGGTCATGAGTTTGAATCCTGGTCCCGAAAAAAAAAAAAAAAAAAATACAGGATGTTGGGATAGACAGATAGACAAGTGCTAAAGCAGTCTCTGCTTCATCACGAAGAACACAGTTGCTAGTGTGCAGCAGACGGGGACGCAAATGTCCCGCTTGCTCCCCTGGGCACAGCAGGCTCAGCCCATCCTGTTTCTCCTTGAGCTGGCAATACTGATCAGGCTACCCGCTCTGGTGCAGCCTCGAATGTCTCAGCCTGGGTCCCCTGCAGTCTGAGTTGAATGGGAGGGCCAGGACCCCAGCTTCCTCGCCTGCTCTCTGTCCTGCCTGTGACCTTAAAGTCCCATCAGCCCCAGATGGCAGCTGCCCTGGGATCTGGAGTACAGTAGTTCACCAGCTGGAATCACCGGGTGGGAAGGGACAACCTGGGGATAAGGCTTCCCGTCCAGGCAGGGCAAGTGAGTCCACACCTCCCTGGCAGGTGGACTGGTGGGTGGTGCTCAGGGCAGGTCAGCGAGGATGTGGCAGCTTGGGAGCTACCTGGGGGCAGAGGCTTGGCTGCGTTGGGCCATGGCCACAGCCTCTGTGTGCGTGCTGAATCTGCCCAGCCTGGACCTCTTTCTGGGCCTTAGTATCCTACTAGTAAGTGAGAATGTAAAAGCTTTAAAGGCTTGTAGGTCTCTAATCTCTGCTGTCAGGCAGTGGCTCTCACACCACAGCTGGTGTCATGGGTGGGGACAAGTAGGCCCTACTTCCACAGTCCCAGGCCAGAGGACGGGCGCCTTCCCAGCTGTGTGCATGCCTGGCCAGACACTGGTGGTCTGAGGCTGGGTTGGGCCTCTGGGAGGCCAAACGGAAGGGAGCCACCCACTGCCTGGTCCCTGGGGCCCATGGGTGTCTCCAAGGGGAGGCACGAGACAACCCAGCTGCCTGAGCACAAGGCTGGTCTGGACCACTGCACGTGGACGGCCCCTTCCACATCTGCAGATGCGTTCAGGGTCTCCTCGCCTGGGTCTCCTGGGATGGTGCTCTGGCTGGCAGCCAAGAACCCAGTCTGTTGGAGGACGATGGTTTGAGTGGAGGCCAGGGCTTAGGGCCCCTCTGAGCAGACCTGATGGTTCTTCCTGTGCAGATCCCAGAGAGGTGAAGTGTAAATGACCTTCCAGAGGGGTCCCCAGTAGCACTCTCCAAAATGGGACCCCATAATGTATAAAAAGGGTCCCCTGATAATAGATCCATAGTAAGGCTCCCCAACACCACCAATCCAAGTGGGGAGCCTCCATTAATGCTATCCACAGCGGTCACCAATGGGCCCCCGGCCAGGCGCACTAGAGCAGTGGGTGTGTCGCAGGGCTGGGCCTTCGCTGCTGGCTCTGACATCACCGGTGTGGCCGAAGGCAGGGGGCTGTGTAGGCCCAAGCAGAAGGGTTGCATAGTGTCGAGGGCCCCTGAGGGTGTGTGACTGGGTGGGTGGGTATTTCTGGGGTGACTCTAGATCTCCCTGGTGGTGTTAGGTGGGGCAGGATGAGGCCAGTCGGTCCATCCCCTAGAACTTCAGGGAGAGAGTGGGGGCTGGGTGCCTGGCCCCAGTTTTAGTGAAGAGGGGTGTCATCACAGTCACTGCCACACCCCCAGCCTATCCTGAGGACCCTGGGGATGTGGCGCCTCCACTGGGCCAACCCTGCCTGTTTGCTGTTTCCCCTACATGTTCATTTGAACCTGTGGAGTTCTGTTTACACGTCAGGCGGGCCGGAGGAGACTGACCGCAGTGACTAACAATAGAACACAATGCTGGTAACCACAAACTGCAATAAAAGTGTGGAAAAACGTATCCATTGTTCATTTCTGCCATTCTGCATTTAGGGTTTCAGGCTGGTTGGCTGCGGGCACCTGAAACTCAGGCAGGTCTGTTACACACAAGTCCTGTATTGACACTTTTTATAAAAATGAAAGCACTCAGTCCCAGAAGCTGCAAGTCCCCAGCACAGCCCTAAGCTTCAACCTATTCTCCAAGGCCTTGGCCTTTGGGCAGAGCCTGGAGTCCAGGTCTCAGTGGAGTGTAAGCAAGTCTCAGCCTAGCGTCCTACATCCTGGTGAAGCCCTATGCTCCTCCTGGCTCCATGGTGCTGCTCCTGAGTCTGGATCAAGATCCTCTTCTCCTCCAGGACTGGTGTGGAGGTGGAGTCCTAGGCTCCCCAGGCTGTGTACCCCTGAGCCCCCCCAACTACTGCTGGCTTCTAGTGCTGGGGCCTGAACCAGCCTCCCCAAGACCCTGGCCCCTTAGGCCATGCACCCTGCCTCATCCTAAGCCTTTGCCAAGAGGGTTGGGACAATTTTTCTGGTGTGTTTTAATAACATAATTATAGGGAGTATTTTTAGGCTCCCTCTTAGGGCCCGGCAGGGGTTCAGCTGTTTACCAGGCTCCAATCTGCACTGTTTTCTCCTCAGGTATATATAGCTAGGGCCGCATCTCCGTCCTCAGGGTCAGGCTATGGAGGCCAGTGGCTGTATGGCCTCTGTGGTTTCCTTTGCCATCAAGTGGGCAGCTAAAATGGGCACAGGGTGTCTGCTGGTTCTGGCAGAGTACGAGGCCAGCACAGCCACACAGACCCAGGGGGATATACAGGTGGCACCCTGTGACCCTTGGTGTGCCAGGCTTGCCTGGAAGCTGCTTACCTCAGCCAACTTTGTGCAGATCCTCCTGGGGAAATTAAACTGCCCACCCCAGCATGAAGTAGAGGGGACAGGGTGAAGGTGGCCTTTTGAGGAGAGGATTGGGAACTGCAGGTGGCAGCTGGAACCCCAAGATCAGCTGTATGAACCGGGCCCTCCCACTCCGGCTTTCTGCTGGCCGTGTCCTCCCCTGTGCAGGCAGCGCCAGGCACGTGAGGCTGCCCTCTCTCGTTGACTTAATCTCTGTTTACGGTTAAAACCCTTCAGCGCAGCCTGTCATCCTGACACATTAAAGAGAGCTTCCAAGGAAGCCAAATCAGCTGCTCCACTACCTCTGGCTCGACAGCTGTTTTTCTTTTTCTTTTCTTCTCTGGACGATCCAAGGGCCAGCAGCGGTGATGGCTGCCACTGTGCAAGGCCTGAGAGCTCTGGACCCACTTTCCTTGCCTGTCTCTGTCCCTCCTGGGGTGTTTGGGCTCTAGTGGGGAGCCAGGTCCCTGCGGTGCCTGCCAGGTGGGGAGGCACTCTCTGGCTGGGCATGAGTCCAGCCACCGTGTGTGTGATGCCTGACCATGCGCCAGGAGCTGCCCTGGGCATTGTGACCCTATGGGTTAAGTGTCCCCAGGGTCCTTTCAACAGTGACCAGCTCTGTGGCAAGTTCTTGCTCCTCTTCATCCCTCAGCAATGCTCCCTGAGGTCCATGTCGAGTGGCAGTGGTTCTGTCTAGCACAGTGAGGCTCGCTCAGCCCTGCCAGCCCGACGTGGCTGTGAATTCGAGGTGCCCTGTCCCCACTACCTTGCTGCGGATGCTGTGCTTCTCTGGCCCAGACGTACCCTTGTCCTGGTGGCTACCTCTGCCTGACTCTGCCCTTCACCCTCCCCCTAGATTCCTGTGCCTTGGCCATGGTGACCACTGTCCTGGTAACTACCATTCACTAAACAACTGTATCTGGAGAACCTGGCCAGTACTGAGCCATCTGGGCTCTGGGTCTGCAGAAGGGTGCTGTTGTGAGCACATACAGAGCCCAGCGTCTGCACAAGCGTCACCAAGAAATAAGATGGGTGGCTGTGTGTGTGTGTATGTGTGTGTGTGTGTGTGTGTGTGTGTGTATTATTATTATTATTTTTGTCTTTTTGAGACAGGGTCTCACTATGCAGTTCAGGCTAGCCTTGAGCTCACTTTTGTAGCCCAGGCTGGCCTTGAATTTGTGGTGATCCTCCTGCCCCAGCCTCCCGAGTGCTAGGCTCCTGGGCATGTGTCATGTTACCTGTTGTTTTTTTTTTTCTCTGCCCATTTGAGATTTGCCATGCAGCTGTGCCTCACCTCGTGCTCACCGTCCAGTGGAGACCGAGTGCCTCTGTGGGGTCAGCCCTGTCTCCCTGGACATGTGACTATTCTGTGGGCTCCTCAGGGTGTGGGGTACAGATATCTGACCTCAGAGGCAACTGCAGCCCCAGGTCATGTCCATGGGTACAGGATAGGGTGCTCTACGCCCTCCAGCTCCCCTTGTGGCTTCAGAACTGGCTACCTGGTGCCTGCCAAGGTCAAGCAAGACCTCATCTGGTGTGTGAACTGTGAGGTCTTCCAGATATTTTAAGAATCAGGTCATTTGTCCTTCTTCTTCTTCTTCTTCTTCTTCTCCTCCTCCTCCTCCTCCTCCTCCTCCTCCTCCTCCTTCTCTTCCTTCTCCTTCTCTTCTTCTCCTTCTCCTTCTTCTCCTCCTTCTCTTTCTCCTTCTCCTTCTCCTTCTCCTTCTCCTTCTCCTTCTCCTCCTTCTTTCTTCTTCTGTTTTCCTCTGGTACCAGGGTTTGGACACAGGGCCTTCACAATGAGCTACATCCCTAAGCCTTTTTGTAACATTTTGGAGGCAGGGTCTCATTAATTGATAAATTGCCCAGGCTGGACCAGGACTATCCATCTTCCTGCTTCAGCCTCCCAGAATGTGAATTTCTAGGCACGCGCCCCCATGCCCAGCCCATTGTCTTAATGGAGCTATTTTAGGGCCACAGCGAGGAATCCTCCTGCAGCTGTCTCCTGACAGCTTGGCTTCCCTGCCTGTCCTGTGTCCCTCCTGTTTGCCAAGGAGGTGGCTCAGTCAGAGGCCAACACCTCAGTTCTGGGGCTGGCAGGAGGAGGTCATGGTGGATGGGAAGTCACAGCCCCTTCCAGGGACAGTGGCCCCAGCTCCCAGGCTTTGGGGCTGGTGCACCGCTTCCCTGGTCCCAAAGTGGCTGAACCTGTCTGCTCCTGCCCTGTTTCCTTTGTGGGCCTCTCACATCCTCCCTGACAGGTGAGGATGACAGGGGACCTGGAGGAAAAGGGACCCCTCTTGGGACAGGGAAGCCGAGGGTGGCTCTTCTGTGCCCCTGTGGGACTTTGTTGCTTTTCCCACCCACCTGCTATACACAGGGTACTGGCCTACCCTGTCATTGGCCGCTTGTGCCTAAGAGTTGTGGTTTCAGCCACAGCAGAGCCTTGCCATCCTGAGCGCCAGCTGTGGGTGCTAACTGGCACCCAGGATGGAGGCTAAGAAATTGGGGTAAACATAGCCATGTCCCTGGCCCTGCCAGCCCAGGAAGAGGTAGCTTCCAATTTTCACCCCTTTCCTCTCAGTTTCCTGCCAGCTCTGCTGCTGGGCCCCTGGGGCAAGTGGTGCTGCCCCTCTGAGCCTTGAACCTTCCTCTTTAAAAATGGGTTTGGGGAGGCCGGGCATGCTGGCACATGCCTGTAATCTCAGCATTCAGGAGGGTGAGGCAGGAAGATCGTTTCAAGTTGGTTTTTTTGGCAGGACCAGGGTTCAAACTCACAACCTTGCGCTTGCCAGGCAGGCACTTGTGCCACGGAGCTATCTCCCCGGCCCCTGTTTCAAGTTTTAAGACCAACCTGAGCTACAAAGTGAGCTCAAGGCCAATCTGAACTGCATAGCGAGACCTTGTCTCAAAAAGAAAAAAGGCCTGGCTCCCAACTGGTGACCAGCAAGCAGGCTTCTTCCAGTTCCCATCAGTGGGGACTTTCCCACCCCTACTGCTTAACCACAAGGCGCTATGCAGTGAGCACCTGCCCTGCCGAGCCTACAACTTTTGGAGGTGGCCAGCCAGCTGGGAGGCAAGGGTGGTGAGCCTCGCAGGCCTGGCTTAACACGAGGCTGTCTGCAGTCACCCTGTCTCACCCTTGAGCACCTGTAGCCCTGGAGGAGCGGCCAGGCAGAGGCTGAGTCTCAAGTGTCCAAGCCCCAAGTGCCTGGCTTTTTGGACCACCTGGCAGAGGGGCAGTGTGGCAACCGTGTTCCACAACCTGGAATCTCAGGGCACAGAGGTTGCTGGCTTGGCAAACTGGTGGCCTTCCAGGCTTCAACTAGGATGGCACAGGGCAGGCTCCCACTCCCCAGGCAGCCTGTTTGGGGATCACAGAGACCAGGAACTGCGAGGGCTGTGCCAGGCATCTGTCCCTGCCTAGGCCATCCCCGTCCCTTGATTAGGAGGGTAGTGAGCATGTGTGGAATCCCAGCCCTGTGGGAGACATCTGGGGCCATGAGTCCCCCACCAGGAGGCCTGGCTATGGACTGAGAGTCCTCAGCAACCACTCAGAGCCTCTCCCAGTCAGTGCCAGGGACCCCAGTGCCCCAAGCAGCAGCCCCTCCACCCCACCTGCTTGGCCTAGGAGATCTGCTGGCTACCCTGACCCTTGCCTGTTCCTGTCGTGGCCACACTGGAAACCCCATGTCAGGTCATGCTTCAGAGCAGGAGGGCACCAGGCAGCCTTGTTCCTGGACCTTAGGCCTAGTCTTTGTCACGCAGCCCTGGCCATTGGGAGTGACCCTTTAGGGGTACCCAGGAGGCCTGGAGACGTCTCCAGGGTCTGGCTCAGTGGAGAAGGGATTGGGATTCTCCCTGGAACTTTGTGTCTGCATTGCTGTGCAGAGGGACTCAACACAGGACCGGCCCCCAGCCCTGGGGACCCTGGGGAAGACCGGTTTTCCTGCCTGCTCATCCCCTGTACTGGAGTTGAACACAGGGTCTTTGCTTCCCCAAAAGCGTCCATGGCCGTTTTTCATTTTGAGATTGGGTCCTGCTAAGTACCTAGGTTAGTGAGGCAGGCAGGGCCCGCACTTGCCATCCCCCTGCCTCAGCCTGCCAGAGTGCTCCCAGACAGGTCTGTGCTGCTGTGCCAGTTTGCCTTCATGTCGTTCAAACTGCTGCGTGACTTTGCCAGTATCCTTGCTTTATATGAGCTCTCACATGAAAGCCTAGAGGTAGCAGTAATGATGTCCCCACTTCACAGATGAAAAAAGTGACGCCAAGAGAGCCCAGGGTGTGTGCACAGTGGTACAGGCCTCCCAGGCCCTGTGGACAAGGTCTGGTCGAGGTTCAGGAGTGTGGCAGTTGACAGCCAGCCAGCCCCTTGCTGTGAGGGATTGATCCAGCTCCCTCCTGTGTGCAGCAGCCAAGATAGAGGCATTGGGGCTGGGGGAAGGGCCACTTTGCTGAGGCTGAGGAGGGGAGTCTGGTGGAGGGGAGCCCCACGAGGCCCACCAGCATGGCTCTGGAGCCCCTGGGATGCCTGCCTTGCACTCCACTGTGAGGAATTAGATTAGTTTTCCATAAAAACAGGATGTGGCGGGTGAGGGGCAGCCAGGCCATCGTTTCTCTTGCTCTTTTTCCAGGAACTGGACACACAGCCCCGGGCCAGGACAGTCCTATCCCCACCCCCCACCCCCAGCAGGGCACAGGCCTCTCGGCTCTTAAGTGGCTACTTAATCTGTCTCTTCTGCCACCCGGAGTCCCTGGGGACTGGCCACCAGCAGGAATGGTTCAGGCCAGGGGCAGTGCTGACAGCCAGGCCATGCCAAGTGCAGTGCCTGGAAGAGCAAGAGCCTGGCCCCTGCCCAGGCCTTGAGGGACAGGCCATTCCCTGGACACCCATAGGGATGCAGAATTGGGACCCAGAGTCCCCTCAGGCCTTTACCCTCAAGGTCTGTGGGCTGTGCCGGCCGGAGCCATGGTGTCCTCAGGCTGCCGGCCTCATAGGGGCCACAGTCTGGGCCTGGCCCTGGGCCTGGGAGGCCACGAGCTCCCATGTGGGGGTCGCCAGCCACCTGAGAGTCTTGCTGTCAGTTCTTGCTTGGGGTATGAGCAGTGGGTGCCACAGGGAGCATCTGCTGGGGCTCAGTGGGGTCCCCCTTATTTCCTTCCCTGTAGCTGTCAGTCTTGAGGAGTCTGGCAAGGGGCTTGGTGGGGCTGTGCCTCCTGGCTGGGAGGCCCTGGCTTGTGGGGACCATTGTGCCCACACCCTCTTGTGTGGTCGAGGGTGACCAGCCTTGCCTTGCAAGCATGGTGCCTACCTGATGGCTGAGAGCTGGTGGCATTCCAGGGCACAGGGACACAGAAGGAGTGGGTGTCCAGGAGGATTGCTGGGCTTCTGTGTCTCCGTCACTGCTTGACAGCAGAGCTGTGAAGCAAGAGGGGAACGAGGGGAGGGGGCTGCTGCCTGTCCTGGCTTGCCCGGAAAGCAGGGCTCTGCAGTCCCTAGAGCTCAAACAGATCTCCCATGGTCCCCAAGCCACACCAAATCTTCTGCAGACACAGGGCCTACCCCAGGCAACTGCACACTTAAGGGGTGTTCTGTCCATTCCAGCCCCACATAGCTCCCAGCACAGGCCCAAGCTGGCTTGGAAATGACCCGGACGAAATTCCAGAGCATAAGTGGCTCCTGCTTGAGAGGACTCTTCTGGGAGGATTGTGGGGGGGGGGATGAGCAGACACCAGCTGAATCAGTCGGTCTGTCCTGTGTAGCCCCAAAGCCCTAGCTAGACAGCTGATCTGGGTGCCACTGCCGCCCTTTGCACCTCAGAGACTTGGGAGCACAGGAAGCAGCAAGAGTGTTCCATGAGCCAGCCACACACTCTCATGGAAACCTTCAGAAGCTGAGCCTGCTCCTGCCCTCTGGGGCCCAGGTTGTACCCCACAGAAGTGGTGGCCTTTGGGCAGGCGCTGTCCCCAGGTAGGCTAGACTAAGCCTGCCAGCCTAGCTGTTTTGAGCCAGTTGCCATGTTTTCCCTCAGCTACTTCATGAGCTTGTTAAATTTCCTGGTCCCTGGGCCCTCACCCTGCCTTACCCATGACCACATAGCTGTTTCTAGCAGTAAGAGGGCCCAGAAGAGGGCTCAGGCTGGCCAGAGGGCTCCTGGGGCCCCCCATGCATCCATCTGCTGGCTTTCATCTATCTTCTTTTTTTTTTTGCGATACTGGGGATTGAACTCAAGACCTTGTGCTTGCTGGACAGGCGCTTACTCTACCGAGCTACCTCCCAGCCCATCCCTTCTGGGTTTAAGGAACAGGCTGTTGCGGTTGAGAGTGCAGGCGGCCTGGGCTGGAGGCGCAGACAGCGTCCACACTGTCTTCCAGGTGCTGGTGCCAGGGGCTGTGGTGGGCTATTCAGGATCCCTCCTGCTCTGGTTGCCCCACTTTGAGCTTAGAGTGAATCGCATCTGAGATTGGTGTTTGGGAAGCTTAGGGCATCAGGCAGGCTGAGTGGTCAGGGAGTCAGTCCTGCCTGGCCCGAAGGCTGATCTGGATCTCCCAGGCTAGACCCTAAAGCCCCCAGACTGTGTGTTCCTGTCGCTTCTCCTGGCTCAGGCACTGTTCCAGCCTGGCACCCTGATCCCACAGCAACCCTCCTGTGCCTTTCCCCCGACATTGGTGGAGTCGGGAAATCCTGTTCCCTAAGGGGAAACTGAGGCATGGTAGGGGGCATAACTCAGTCCAGTCCAAACCTGTCTCCTTCTAAGCCCCCAGAGCTCCTGTGACATCCTTGACTGAGATGTGCCAGCCCCTCCCACTGCTGGCCCTGCCCAGGTGGCCAGGTAACATTCCTGTCCAGATGCCACAGAACCCGAAGCCAAAGCCTACAGCCAGGCCAGACTGGATAGCCAGCCGGGAGCCTGAGTCACTGGGCGGGGCTCTGAGTCAGCACACCCTCGTGGGCCAGCCCAGAGGCACCAGGGATGTGGAGCCAGGGCCTGTGCTTGGGAGGCAGCCTCAGCCCTCGGCCCTCAGCCCTCTGGTGGGGACAGCATGCCCCCACAACTGTCTGCAAGGCTCAGCAGAGGCAGCATCCCCACACCCTGTGAGCACAGAGCCCTCCACTGGCCACCTGCTTTTCCACAGACAGCACAGGCCCTGGGTACCTGAGCCTTAGGTGGCCTGCCACCCAGGCTGTCATGCTGTGTTCCCAGGGAGCCCAAAAGTAGGTCCGGCAACCCACTCGGAGGACCTTAGCTCCACAGCATGGATGATGTTCAGAGTTCACGTGGCCATGTGCCCAAGAGGACCAAGTCTCCTTGCGAGTCTTGCCAGTTGTAGGCTCAGCCCTGGGCCTCTGCTTTTGATACTGCCCTCCT
Source organism: Myocastor coypus (assembly GCA_004027025.1). Lineage (NCBI taxonomy): Eukaryota > Metazoa > Chordata > Mammalia > Rodentia > Myocastoridae > Myocastor > Myocastor coypus. The sequence goes on from PVJA010010692.1 coordinate 15,822, forward strand.
GGACTCCCCAGCCTGTGCTCTGCCACCAGCCTCAGCACCCCAAAGCCCTCACCTGACACCCATCACGTTCCTGAGTGCCCAGCTCGCCATCCACTCCAGGGTAGGATGGGACTCTCAGCCCTGGGCTCTCAGCTCAACCAGCTGGCCATGGGACCCCTGCCCACCCACATCTAGAGGTCCTGCCTTGGAAGGCTGAGCTGCTGAGCTCCAGGCACTGGGCTGAGTCTGTAAGGGGCAGGATGTGTGCCCACCTGCCTGCCAGCCAGCTCTGCTCTCTGGACCACGCATGGGTACTGTGCTGTCACCTGTGAGGGCTACTAGGACTTGTGCTCCTTGTCCTCCCTTCCTGCCTCAGCCTCCCAGAGTTCTTAGATGACAGGCAAGTGGAGGGCTTGAGCACTTCAGGCTTTGGTATCCCTGAGGTCCTCGGCCAGCCATTCATAAATGTTGAGAAGTAACTGTGTTTACTGTTGGAGGGTGCATGGCAGGATCAGAGCCTGTCCTGACTTGCAGCCCAGCCCCCTTCGGGGAGCTCTGGGTCATACCTCTGTGGCCTCTGTGTAGGAGTGGCCGGGCCTTGAGGCAGAGGGATGTGGACCAAGTGCTGGGGTCCCACAGGCTCCCGCTGAGTGAGGAGCTGGGGGCTGAGCTTCCCACGCAGCTTGGGCTCAGGTGGATGTCTCGGGGTGAGAGGCTGTGTCCACTCGGGGGAAGCCCTGGGCAGTGTCTTCCTGATGCTGTGCGGGGAGGGGCTGACCCTTGGAATCCCGCCCTCCATTACCCTGGAATGCGGGGGAGTGGAGGGTGGGGGGGTGGAGGCTGCAGTTTGAGGGCAACTCTGTTTACCCGAGGCTTCCTGCCAGGCTGGGAGGCTCTGGAATGTGCTGTCCATTGTGGTCAGTCACTTGTGCTTCTTCGAGGGACCCTCCCTTAGCCCCGCCCCTCAAGCCAGCCCTGGTGAGGGCGAGGTGCACACACTGTGACTCTCCTCACAGGTCCTGGCCAGCCCTGCCCACCAGGGACCAGACAGCCCTGTGACAGGGCTGGCGTCGGTGGCTGCTTCCTGCCCGAGGCTGCTGCTCCCTGTGTGGCTTAGTCCTGCTGGCTGCCGACTCAACAGCTGGGCACCGGGAGAATCTGACTCACTCCCTGGAGAGCCAGGTGTCCTCTGCCCCCGCCCTGTCCCTGTGCTGCTGTCAGGCTGGGTCCGGGTTAGCTGACCCAGGGCCTTCATTTGCAGGAAGGGCCCAGCTTGGCACTGCTGTTGGTCGGTGCTTCCCAGCTGGGCTGGATTGGCAGTGCACAGGGCTGGCCTGTGGGAGGCCTTTCCAGCCTGGGGTCAGCACCAGAGCAGGGGCTCCATCCGGCCTCCCCTCTTCCCTGACACCGTACAGGATGGTGGCCAGCTAAGGCCCGATTCTCATCCTGTGGGGCTGGAGAGAGACAGTATGGAGCTTGTGCCCCAGAGTCCAGTGTCCTCCTGGTGGCACCAGGGATGTCGAGGCTTCCATACCCTGGCAGCTGCAGCTGATTCTGGGGAGAGAGCCAGAGCCATGCGGGGATGGGGACCTTAGCTGTTATGGGGGAGCCCAGCCTCCTCTGAGAGGGGCTTCACTGGGTGCTCCTGTCCTCTCCCCAAGTCCTGGGCCCTGAAGACACTGTGATGGAGGTCTGACAACTCTCGTGGGAGACCCCACTGTGTCCTGCCCCTGCCCCATACTCGTGTCCCTGCTCGAGTCCCTTGGCTCATATTTGGGGACTGGAAGGTGACAGTCTCATCCCCACCTCGTGCCCTCCCAGCAATCAACACTGCTGTCCTTGGTTATGGTGGCTCTGATGGCCCTTCTGCGGCTGAGAGGAGCCTGGAGGAATGGCCTGGTTCTCTGAGGGCCACCCCTCCTCCTTGGAGTTCATCTATGCCAGGCCATCTTTGGCCATAGCCACATGCTGTGTTCATGGGGCTGTGTTGTGGCCGGGAGCCAGGTTGTCACGACCTCCCTATGCAGGTCAGATGAGCCGTAAAACCACGTTTCCCAGACAGCATGCTAATTAAACCCTGGACACTGTGCTAATTAAATGCTCCCACAGGGCCTGAGCCCAAGGCTGCTGGCCAAGCCCCAAGTAGGTAACGTGCTGTTTCCTACTGCAGGGGGGGGCAGCTCCTGCGAATCCCTCGTTGGCCCTGGTCCATCGCCACATGCCCTCGGCCCTTCCTCCACTGCCTATTGTGGACTTTCTCCCACGAGTCTGGTTTTCTCCTCTGGAATGAGAGGTCTGAGGTGTTCAAAGCTCTGTCAACCTCAGTGTTCTGAGACAGCCCCTGTGAAGGCTCCCTGCACCCCTTCCTGGCCCCATTGGTGTGCATAGGGCCTGCAGGCCGAGTCTCTGACATGGTTATGGCCAATGCTGAGGGCACCAAGGTCTCTGAGACCCCTGCAGTGAGGGGGCCTTGGGCATGGGCACTGGAGGGCTCTACTTAGAAAGCAGAGTGCTCATGGGGCTGGCGTCCCCCAGGGGTGTTGGACAACGGGGCAGGGCATCCTCAGGGTGGCTGAGGGTCTGCACAGAGCAGGCAGGGTAGGGACGGGCCTTAGGAGTGATCTCCAGGAATACAACCCCTGCGCTACCACCTTTGGTCTGAGTTTTGGATCAGTTTCAACCCCTGCCTGCTGGGGAGCCGGTATGGCCTTCCTGGAAGAACAGGCAGTGCCATGCCTCCTCTGCTTCCTGCTTGCCCTGGCTGCCCCACCCCCTGGCAGGGCCCAGCACAGTGTTTATGGCTCTGGCCTAGGCCAAATAAGGCAGGGAGCATTGGGCTGCAGCAGCTGGAGGCGCGGGGCCGGGACCCCGGCTGCAGCTGTCATGGGGCTCTGACTGCCCTGTCCCCACCCTGGGCCCCATCAGCCCTGCATGGAGCAGCCAGGGCAGCGAGAGGCCAGATCCTGCCAGGGCCTGGGGCAGCCAGGCTGGGCCTGCCCCTTTGGGAGCCACAGGGTGCAGCGTGCCCCAACTCCGACCCCTGAGGTGACCTGCCATCCCTACCACTGCCCAGCCATTTCTGCCAGTCTCAGTTCCTTCTTAACAGTCCCATGGCCATGCAGATGCAGACCTTGAAGCAAATGGAAATCGGCGGAAGGGCCAGGCCCCTGTGGAAGGAGGCTCAGCCCTCGGCACTGCCCCAGCCTGTGGCGTATTTACCCATGCTGGGCCGGCAAGCTCCCCATCCCAGCACTGTGTCCCAGCCCAACCTTAGTGTTTGTCTTGAGGAAAAAAACAAGCAGGGTTCAGTGGGGCATGATGTCATTGTTGTTACTTGGGAGGCTGAGGCGGGAGGATCATCAGTTCTACCTAGTCTGCCCAGACTGTCCTGGAACTTGTGATCCTCCCACCTCAGCCTGCCAAGTAACAGCAATGACTGGCATGCCCCACTGTACCCTGCTTTTTTTTTTTTTTTTTCGTGGGACCAAGATTCAAACTCACACCCTAGCACTTGCCAGTCAGGCACTTGTGCCATGGAGCTATCTCCCCGGCCCCTGTACCCTGCTTGTTTTTGCCTTAATTGTAGTTTTTGCAAACAGGGAGTCTTTGCTTTCTCATGACCCATGTTCCAGACCCAGGTGTAGCTAGCAGTTGGTGGGAGAGGGGCACCTGTCACTCCTAGCGGCTGAGTCCACAGGACAGAACTGGCCTTGGCCATGGTTACCTGGGTAGTGGTGGTCTGGGATTTGACTCTGTGGTAGTAAGTCGTGGGTGTCCATGTAGAGGGTGCTGCCCATGTTTCCACCATGCTGGCCACAGGGCTGTTCCCACATGCACAGCTCCAGGGAGTGGGCCTGGGCCCCCTCTTGCATGTCTGGCCCAACATTTCTCTGGGGCACTGGTGTAGCGTGAGGCTGTGCACCTTCAAACATTGTCGCTGTCACAGCAACACTGTGTGGGCCTTGGGGAACAGGTGTCTGGCCGAAGCTGCGACGGATAGGATAGGATCACGCTTTCTCAGGAGCAAGAGGATCCTCTCGCTGTGGGGGGGGAGCATTCAGAGTGAGGCTGTGACTACTGGATAAGCAAAGGGGGCCTGCATCTCCTGCGAGAGCGGCAGGGCTCACTGTCCTCAGCTGGCTGCAGGATGGCAGGGGACAGGCAGGATGGCAGCGCATGGGGTGCGCTGGGCCCTTGGAGCATCCTCACGCATCTGCTGTTCTCTGCCCAGAGGTCCTCTACGCCTCTGGAGAGGTAGAGGTGCGAGGGTGCTAGGATGCTGACCAGGCCTCTCTTAGTTTTTGTTTTGATTTTCCTATTTCAGCTTCAGTACAAAAGACTCAGAACTGACTGATACCCACCAGAAATATTCATCTCTGCGCAGTGTTTGTGCTGTTTTGCTTTCTCACTGGATAAACAGGCGTTGCTTTTGCTCAAACCAAAGGAAGGGACGTGGCCAGGTGCCACGGTGCCTTCCTGTAACACTAGCTAGCGCTCTGGGAGGCTGAGGCAGGAAGGTGGAAAGTTTGAGTTCGAGTTCGAGCCTGAGCCAGTTAGCAAGAATCTGCCCTGAACTTTGAAAGGGCTGGGAGTACAGCTCAGTGCAAAGGCCCTGGGTTCCATCCCTAGAACCAAGGGGCGGGTGAAATGGCTCAGCAGGCTAAAATGCCTGCTTAGGCAAGCTTAGCCAACCAAAGGGACCGCCATTCGGTCACCACGTGCTGCGTCAGCCCCGCCCCTAGGGCAGGCTGAGCCGGCCATAATACACAAAACCAAACAATAAAACAACCCCTAGAACCAAAAAAAGGGACTGTAAATGAAAACAAAACAAAAAATCGGGAGTGGGAGCACCAGTTGGGAGGAGCCCAGGTGAAGGCGGGTGAGGGGTGGCCCTCAGCACATTCCACGGCTGCCCCCAGCAGCCAGTGAGGAGAAGCCACCTCTGGGCTTTTTCCGGGCGTGGTGGGACACACTTGGGAGGCTGAGGCTGGAGGATCGATGTGAGTTGAAGACCAGCCTGGGCTACAAAAGTGAGCTCACAGCCAGCTTGAACTGCAGAGCGAGGCCCTGTCTCAAAAAAAAAAAGGCTGTCGTGTGTGTGTTGGAATTGAAGCCTTCTTCCCATGCAAGTAGAAAAGGGATCAAATTCTGGGTTCTTATGGCTGTGGGGTTTTTTGGTAAAATATATTTTATTTTAGTATATGTGCCATAAAAGTAGGCTAAAAAGATTTTTTGTTTTTGTTTTGCAATGCCGTGGATTAAACCCAGGACTTTCCCTAGCCCCTTTATTACTCCTTTTTTTTTTTTTTTTTTTGCCTGTGCAGTTCAGGCTGGCCTTGAGGTCACTTTTGTAGCCCAGGCTGGTCTTGAACTCACACTGATCCTCCTGTCTCAGCCTCCTGAGTGCTGGGATTATAGGTGTGTGCCACATGCCTGGCCCTTTTGTTACTCTTAACTTTTGAGACCTGAGTTTACTAAACATAAATTTCCTGGGCTGGGCTAGAATTTGTGACCCTCCTGGCTCATTATCCCTGAGGGCTGGGATTATAGGGCGCTCCACACCTAAGCAAAACTTTATCTTTTTTCTTCAAAGCTTTATCTTTTTTTTTTTTTTTTTTTGGCTTTTTGAGACAGGGTCTCACTGTGCAGTTCAGGCTGACTTTGAGCTCACTTTTGTAGCCCAGACTGGTCTCGAACTTGCAGCGATCCTCCTGCCTCAGCCTCCCAAGTGCTGGGATTACAGGAGTGAGCCACCACGCCCGGCTCAAAGCTTTATCTTAAGCATTCTGTTTAAAGTAAGAATTTCCAGCCAGGTGTGGTGCTACATGTCTAATCCCAGCATTTGGGAGGCTGAGGCAGGAAGATTATCAGTTTGAGGCCAGCCCAGGCTGCACAGTGAGGTGTTTTTCTTTTTTTTTTTTTTTCTTTTTGAGACAGGGTCTCGCTATACAGTTCAGGCTGGCCTTGAGCTCACTTTCTTTTTGTTTTTCTTTTGGTGGCGGGGAGGGGACCAGGGTTTGAACTCATGACATTACACTTGCCAAGCAAGCACTTGTGCCGTGGAGCTATCTCCCGGGTCCCGCTGAGCTCACTTTTGTGTCCCAGGCTGGTCTTGAACTCATACTGATCCTCCTGCCTCAGCCTGCCAAGTGCTGGGATTACAGGCTTGTGCCACCACGCCTGGCTACCACCATGCCCGGCTTGCACAGTGAGTTTAAGGTCAGCCTGAGTTTCATGGCAAGACCCTGTCTCAAACGAACAACAAGAAAAAAATAAAAATTTCTGAATTTACATAAAATTTTTTATGTAAAGAATAATGAACATTGAACTCTAAAAGTATTCTTGGGAAAAGCTTTTACTGTGACCCAAAATATTTCCAGTTTTAGTCTCTGTTGATAATATTGATTTCATACTAAGTGTACTTAGTAATGCTCTCAGAATTCTGTCTCAGTGCCTTACCATTAAATAAAAACGTAGAGGCCTCTGTGTGTTTTCAAGGAGTTTTAAGCTGCACGAACTGCTAGGTTTTCAGCCTCGTTTCTGTTGCACACTTCCCATTGCAGCTTCTAAGCTCTGGAGTCCCACGGTGCCTTGCAACCCACATTTGGAGCTGTTAATATGGCGAATACAAGTGTGAACCATGACTCCGGGTTGTGCTGGCTCCCTGCCTTGATAATGTTTTCAGAATTCGTTGGGGCTGGGCTTATGCAGAGTGCGAGATGGGGGACAAAGGATCCGAATGATGTCCTGTGGGCTATGTGGTATGAGCTCTCGGCCTGAGCGCAGGGCCAGCCCCTGAGGATGCAGCTGGGCTCTGGTGGAGGTGTGGTGCTGGGCTGGGCACAAGACAACTGACACTTGTGTCCCATGTGAAGAAAGTCATTTCCATGGTTTATTAGCAGAGCATTCTTTAAAATACATCGCTTCTCCCTATGAGAGGCTAGTGGGGCCCTGGGATTGGTGAAGGTTTGCTGCCAATTGTGCAGAACCCTTATGCTGGCTCCGCTGCACGGAATGCTGGGGCCCCGGATCATGTGCTTTGCCCTTTTGGTGGAAATCACGTGTCCTTGATTCCTCCTCCTCCTCCTTCTTTTATATTTTAGAGAAGGGCTACAGGGTGTCCAGGGTCTCATCACTAGATTGGACTCGTAGTGATCCGCCTATTTACAGCCTCCCTCGAGCTGTGCACCACTATGCCCAGCCAGCATGGGAGGCCGAAGGATCAAATCCCCAGCCCTGCACCTGCTTGCAGGCACTTTAATCCACTGAGCTATTTCGCCAGCCCTGATTTCTTCTTTTTGAGACAGGGTCTCACTATGCAGTTCAAGCTGGCCTTGAGCTCACTTGTAGCTCAGGCTGGTCTTGAACCCACACCGACCCTCTGTCTCAGCCTCCCAAGTGCTGGTATTACAGGCATGAGCCACCATGCCCAGCTAGGCTTGATTTTCTTTTTTTTTTTTTTTTTGTCTTTTTGAGACAGGGTCTGGCTATGCAGTTGAGGCTGGTCCTGAGCTCACTTTTGTAGCCCAGGCTGGTCTCGAACTCGCACCGATCCTCCTGCCTCAGCCTCCCGAGTGCTGGGATTACAGGCGTGCGCCACCACACCCGGCATAGGCTTGATTTTCATTCTTGGAAAAAAACAATTATTTAGTGTCCTCAGATTTCCTGGTGATGGGAGGAGCAGGGGAGAGGGGGTTGCTGCTGGCCCAGGCCACATCTGGCCGCTGTCCTAGCCTGGGCTCCACCATGCTGTTCAGAGGTTAGGATGGGATCCTCAGTTTCCTGCTGTGTGGGGGGCCTCCTGGGATTGGCTGCTCCAGACTCTTCCTGCCCCTACTGAAGGAGCCACTGCCTGGGCCTTGTGCTCCCTGACTGGTGTGTGGCCTCTCTGGTGGCAGGGCGCTCCCTGCATGGTGTTCTCGGTGTTCCCAGGGTCCTCTGCTGCTACAGGCTTGGGTTTTCAGGCCCCAAGCAGAAGCCTTGGCCCAGAGACTGTGTCCTTGGGATCCAGCGCCTCTGATCCGTCCATCCTGGACTCAGTTTGTGCTGTAGGCCTTGGTGCCCTGTGTGCGGTGCCCATGCCAGGGACTCAGGCCTGGTCTTATGCCAAGCCTGGGCTTCCTGTGTAAGCGGGTGACCCTCCCAGGGCATCCTCTGCCCTGTTGCCCTGGATGTAGGTAGCCTTGTACCGATGTGGCCTACTTCTTGCAGAGGAGGGCCTTGCAACCTCGGCCCCAAATTTTTCTTTGCCTGTGAAGCAGAGGCACCAATCCTGGCTCTAGGGGGTGCCACTATACCACAAACCCCAAGCAGCCTTGCTCCACCTCCAATGGGCACCACAACATGGTGCCTGTGCTTCACCAGGGCCCCAGGGCCCCTGTGGGGTCTGCCACGTGCTGACCAGCCTTCCTAGGAGTGGCCTCTGTTATGCTGTGTGGCACCTGTGACCCGTGGCTGGGTTCCTTCCGGCCCAGCTAAGAGCAGGTGCCAGCCACGCCCCAGATCACACACCTTGGGGGGCTGTTCCACTACTTCCGTTTGCCTGCTCCGAGGGGTGCCACGCTGTCTTCAGTCTTCAGCTGCAGGTGGATATCCTGGAAGGTTTGGTTTGCTATTGCCCTTACTGCCTGACCCTGCTGTTGTCCCGGGCTCAGGGAAGGCTGTGCGTGAGGTCATAACTTGTGGCCCTGAGAGGACGGCAAGCGTGGTCCCTGCCCAGCACCTGCATCCCCGTGGCTCTCAAGCAGGATCCTTCTCTCTCTGCCCAGTGGTGACCAAGGGCTGCACAGTGCCCCCTACCTCCTCCTGCTCAAGGTCCCAGGAAATGTGCTTAGAGACACCTGTCCAGGGGCAGGGGGTCCCAGCCACACACTGCCAGCCCTTGACTCTTTAGGCTCTGTGTCCTCATCTGAAAGATAGGGACCATGCACTGGCTACCTGGTCCTTACCCCATGCTGGCCCAGTGAGATCCCACTGGCCAGGGCTAAGCCAGGCCTGGCTTCCTGCATACCCCCCCACCTGGCTAGTATCTGAGGCTGTCCAGGCGCTGCCCAGCCACTCAGTCCCAGCCTCCTTGTAGAGTAGATGGTAGGATGTGAGTCAGGGTGGCTGGCCAGGGCTGCCTAAGTACCCAGCCATCCGGTGATTTGCTTGTCCCTCAGTGGCCTCACTGCCTGGTGTGTGGCCTGTCCTGTGTGGAATGAGGGAAAGGAGGAACAAAGAGTGGAATCCCAGGGTGCCAGTGACACCCCTGGAGCCTGGACCCTAATGATGAGGCCTCCAGTGTGGGGGCAGTGCCCCCATCTCCCTTTTCTTACTTCTGGCAGACACAGTTTCTGGAAGGTTCCTTCAGCCCTGCAGGTAGGGAAGGGGCCCCAGAGCTGCTCCCCAAATCTTGCCTCCCTGTTCTCATCTACATGCAGCTCAGATGGGCCCTGACCCCACTGCTGCGAGCTCAGTTTCTGGAACTTTTCACAGGCCTTGGGGGCCTCACGCTTATCCACCGGCACCACTGCTGTTGACACTGACTCAAGCGCATTCACTGTTGTGCGGCCTCCGCGCCCTGGTGCCAGGCTTTCCCATCTTGATGGCAGGTGCTTGGTCCCCTCTCGGCCTTGGGGCTCTGGATGGGGCTGGCTGAGGGATGAGCTGTGTCTCCCCCAGGAGCCTCCAGGGCCCAGCCACAAGCTTCAGTCACCATTCTTGGTGCCTATAACCTGCTCAATGTCACGTGCTCCCCACAGAGCACATGTGGGGACCTGCAGCCTTGGTCCTTGGGAGAAAGTCACTCAGACTGGTGGGCAGGTGGATGGGTGGACAGTGCATGGGGTGGACAGACGGGCAAGAGGGTGTTCAAGTAGGTGGGCATGTGGGCATCACCTGGCTGGCATGAGGACTAGGTGCTGGGCTGGGTTAGCCCTGGTGGCAGGTGGCAGCTGCCTCGCTCCCGCCTCTCAGGCTCAGCAGATAGCTTTTCTGTTGTGAAAATGTGTAACTGTTGGGAATCTTCAGCTGATCACTGAGGCCTTGGGGGGGCCTGCAAGGCAGAGGCGAGGTACCACCCGGCAGCACCCTTAGCACCGTCCTCTAGGACAGAAATGCCGCTGTGACTGGGGCCCCAAGAGGCCTTGAGTCAGAGGCTGTCCCTGGGTGGGACGTCTGTCTGCCCAGGACCCTCTACCCAGGCCTGTTCTGCTGCTCTGTCCCTTGGCTCCTAGAGCAAGTGGCCTCTTTAGAATATACATCTGGTGTGTCCCTGCCCCTGGAGGGTTGTCCTGGGACCCAGTCCTGTTCCCAAGTCTGGGCACAGGCTGAGCCACCAGTCAGTGTTCAGGAAGGTGTGGGGCTGTGATGAGTGGCACTAGCCATGTCCTGCTCCCCTGGGCCAGGCATCAGGCTCCCAAGGCTGCTGTACCTGGGTGTGGCCGGGGGTGGGGGTGGAAGTGTGTGGTCTCCCTGCACCCTACAAGAGCCAAGTGGGCCTCAGTTGCCCTGGCATGAGACCCAGCTCGGTCACCTCGCCCCTACCCTTGTGAGAGGCAGGCAGGACACCACACTGTGGCCTAGGGACCTGGCCACCCAACTGCCCTCAGCTGGACTCTTAGGCCCAGGGGTGGGAAGCCCAGCTGCAAGCTGTACAGTCGGGCAAGAGTGGGATCTAGGTCCCCAGCACGGGTGAGTGGTGCTACATGGCCATGGCTCCCCCTGCGGGAGCTCCTGGAACCCAGTGAGGAGGCAGCCAAGTCCTGTACGTTGGTGGAGCGAAGGCCAGGCAAGTGTCACAGACTAGGGGGGTGAGTTCAAGGCCAGTGCCGGTCACATAGCCAGCTCTGGGGTCACATAGCCAGCTCTGGGGTGCCATGGGAACCCACAAGACCCTTTCTCAAGACAACCAAAGAAGAAAGTGAAAGGCAAATTAGGGGCTAATGAAATAGCTTGGCAGTCTTAAGTGCCTGCCTGGCAAGTACTCCGGTACTGCATGCTGCATTGGCCTGGAACCCCAAGTGCGCTGTTTCAGCTGCTGGAACTGGGCCTGCTGGTTCATACCTGTAATCCCAGCACTGGGGAGGCTGACAGAGGAGGATCACCGTGAGTCAAGCTGTGTAGCAAGACCCTATACCAAACAAATAATAAAAAAGATTTAAAGGGGGGGGGCAGGGAGATAGCTCCGTGGCACAAGTACCTGCCTAGCAAGTGCAAGGTCGTGAGTTGGAACCCCAGTCCCACCACACAAAGAAAGGCAAGTTAGGTAAATTGGTCCCACACCCCTGGCCTCTGTGGCGAGCACAGTGCCTGCCCCTGCCCTGTGAGGGACGTACACATACGCGTTAGCCAGGTTGTTGAGGTCACTGTGGGGCTTGGTGCCCAGCGACAGCAGTGTGGGCTCCCTGTCTCTGGACCCCAACAGGGGCACTCATGACCTCACGGCCCGGCAGGAGCGGGACAAGGGCTACCCACTGCGGGCCACGGTGCTGAACTCCTGCCTCCCCACAGCTGCCCTGGTTCGTGTGAACGCGCTCTCCCTGGTCTACTTGCTGGTCCTGCTGCTCCTGCCTTGGCTGCCCGGCCCTGCATGCAACAGCATACGAGGTAAGGCTGAGCCGAGCATGGGGCGCAGGCGTGCGACCTCTAATAGGACTCTGTTTCCTTTCTTGTCAGAGACGCAGCTGTTGCTGAATCCTTCCCACCTATTGCTTGACCTTGGGTGTGTTGAGCTCACAGGAGGGGTACTGGGTGGGATCACCAAGCTGTGACCCTTGGGAAGCCACAGCAAGTATGCAGGCCCAGGCTCCCACCTGTGGCGAGGATGTATCTTGTTCCCATGTCCTGAGTGCCTTTGGATTTGAGTGGACCAGCTGTTACCCCACCTGGACTCCTCTCATGGGGTGGGGGTAGAAAGGGGTCCCATGACTGGCTGTGGTACCAGGGGTAGGGCTTCTGGAGAGGACCCTGGGCTCTGGTCTCCTGCACTGTGGGGACCTAGTGTCTGCTTTGTGCCCTTTGGTGACTCAAGTGCTCCAGGCTTTGTCCTGCTGCTGCCCAATGCTCCTGGGAGGTGCTGGGTTGCTGGCACCACTCCATTCTGGAGGTCAGAACCCAAATGGCCATTGGGTGGGTGGGGCTCCACTCTCAGCAGGCTCTGGGACTGGCTTCCTTGTCTCTTCTGGCTGCGGGGGACACCCATTGATTGTCCTTGGCTTGTGACCCTGACCTGTTGGGCTGATGAGGGCCAGCCAGGTCCTTCCCTGTCCTGCTGCCCCGGCTTCATCCCCTGGAGTGTGGTTTTCCCAGTTTGCTGTGAGCAGCCTCAGCACTCTGTACCCTAACCCTGCCAGGGGTCCACAGGGCCCAGAGGTTGGGCTGGAGATATCTTGCCCTGCTGACTATAAGAAGATGGGCCTACCCTCCCCGGCCTGATGGCTGAGGCTCCATCAGCTCATAGGGCCTTGAAACAGCCTCTGGTCTCAGGGCATGGTTAGCATTCTGGGGTTCAGAGAACAGCAAGGGCATTTTGGGGGTTCCGCTTAAGCTAGTGTGGGGAGCCTTTGAGACCCGGGAGGAGAACTCCCAGGACATTGGCCGGGCTGTACAGGGCTGTGGTCTCATGAGGGGGAAGCCATCAGCCTTTGGACACCTGGGTGCCCCCGATCCCATGTGGGGAGTGCCAGTAGAGCTGGGCTGGGGAGAGTGGCAGTGGCAGGCAGCCCGCCTGACCCTTCATCTGTCTGTCTGTCCTGCTAGAAGCCCTCCAGGGACAGATGCTGCCTGGGGTTTCTGGGTGGAGAGAGGAAAGTATGAGGCCTGCCTGCACAGCTGCTGGCCCGCACCGCCTGTGGAAGGTCTGATGGTGCTCTGCTGGCCCCATGTAGGCCGCAGCCTGACCCCCAGCTGTGCAGCACAAGCTCTCGAGCCAGTGCCCTACTTCCCATCTTTTAGGGTGGAGGAAAACTCCCCCACCTTCCCTGCTCCCTGAAGAGTCCCCCACCCTCTGGCCACCACCACAGCCTGGCTGGCTCCTAGGACGTACCCAGGCCTCCAGGGCCAGCCCTGTCCCCTTAGCCATAGAGGCCCAGAGGACCAAGGGTGTGCCATGCTCCCTGGTTTCACAGCTGTGCAGGGCTCAGCCTGAGTGGCCTGGGTGGGGCACTGGCAAAGGTTTTGACTTGACTCCTCCCTGTCCCCTGCCCTCTCTGAACCTTGTCCATGTAGGGGGGCTTCAGGGCTGTGGATACCCTTTCCTCTGCTGGGCAATGGGGCCCCTTAGCTGGCCGCACCCATACCGGGATGCTATGTGAGCCCTCAAGGACTGGGCACTGGTGCCCCAAGGAGACAGGAGGACAGGGCAGGAGGTGTGCAGGGTGAGTGGCACTTTTGGGGGACTCAGGGTCAGCTACTCCATAGGGAACAGGAGGTCCCTGCTTCCGCCCACTTTCTATTTGCTGCAGGGGCCTGCAGGCCTGCTCCTTCCTCTTGGACTCGCTCCTTTGCTCTGCGATGGCTGGGAAGGTTGTGCTGCCTCTGGGGTAGAGCATGGACGGTCCCTCTCCTGTGGGTAGACCATCCCCCACAGACAACCCTCCCCCATGGGCAGCCCCACCTCCTGAACAACCCCTCCCTTCTGGACAGTCCACTCATAGCCTGCCCTCTTCCCCTGTGGACAGTCCCCTCCTGACCACCAGAGGCCAGGTGGCAGCAGCTCAGAACAAAGGCTGCTGGGTGTGGACAGCAGTGCTTGGCCTATGTGAGGCTCCCCTTCTCCCTTCTCAGAATGTGCAGGGGCTCAGTACAGCTGGGAGGTGTCCAGGCTGCACAGGCTCAGCCTGCAGCTTGCAGTGGCTGGAGGGGAGGGGTCCCCTCAGTGAGGAAAGGAGGCCACCCTCCGAGCCTCTTTCTCCCCATCTGTGGGGGAGTATAGTCCTTCCAAGGCTTTGTGTTGAAGATCGAGGTGCAGGCTAGGGACGTCCCCACAGCCACCTGGGGACACTCCCTTGCCTCAGTGGCCAGTCCTCCCTTCCCGCCTGCTGGGTCCACTAGGCCGCAGGGCCTGCCATCTCTTTCCCTGCCTGGTCCTCTGTCCTCTACAGTGAGGCCTACTCGTGCAGTCAGTGCCAGCCCCAGATGCCCACCTGTGCCAGCCCAGGGAGGCCTCGTAGCTCGCAGGGAGACAGTTCCTCAGCTGCACCAGGCCCACTCCACTCCCACTGGGTGCCTGCATCATGTGGTCTTTGGTCTTTGGTGGAGGGGAAAGCAGCACCCATTCCTGCTAATGGCACCTCTGCCATGCAGTCTAGTGACTCCAAGTCCCCAGGGGCCTCTTTCCCTGCTCCTTGGATGGGTACCACCAGCTACAACCCTCACCCCTTGGAGGTTTCTGGAGTCCTAGGCCAGCCTGGTCAGGCCCTGGGATCACAGTGTGGGTACCAGGACTTCCCTAAGGCCAGGCCATCACTGCAGAGCCTGGGCCCCAGCCTGGGAGACCCCTACCTGACAGCCATGGGTACAGCATGTGGTGGGTGGGACCTACAGGGGAGAGGAGTGTCACCCACCTGGGAGCCTGAGACCCTGAGGGTGATTCCGACTGGGTTCAGCAGAGCACACCCCAGAAACCACAAACAAGGCAGGCCCTGCTGTGCGCAGTGGTGCCCATCAGTCCTCAGGGTCAGGGTCTTCATCCTTGGAGTTGGCTGGGCTGGGCCAGGCCAGCTGGGCATGAGTCACCTGTGTCGTGCAAGCTCCCATCACACACAGGAGCAGAAGTGAGGGCAGCTCACTTTGAAGGCCTCCTGCTGGATGGGCTGGGCCCTGGGGGGATGGCTGGCAGGGGCAAAGCAAGGCCATGGCACCTGATGGTGAGCACAGATCTGGCTAGGCACAGTCATGCCCACCTGGGATCTGTAGCCCTGTGGCTTAGTGGCCAGATCCCAGCCTCCACTGCTCCCCCATGAAGTGGCAGCAGAACAAGCTCTGTGAGGCTCCTGGCCACACCAGGCACTAGCGCCTCCATCCTGCAAGTGTCGGGCTCTGTGCTCCCGGGTTTAGGGTGCATCTCTGTCCCACTGTCCTCATCCTTCTGCTGCTTATCCCCTCTCCTGGAGAGACCCAGCCTCATCCCTGAGTGCCCCACACAGGCCTTTGCTACCAGCCTGCTGTAGTGTCACTTCTGGTTCCTTTTCGTGGTGGCTCAGATCTGTGCTGCACAGATGAAAAGTTGCATTTCTGGAAGCTGGGTCTTTCCCTTCCTGCACTGGCCTGGCTTGGTGGGCAGGCCCCGCTGTCCTCTCACTGCGTGACCTGGGACCAGGTGCTCTCTGCTCTGGCCATGCCCTCCTCCGTGTTGGGGGAGGGCTACACAGGAGTCAGGACACTCTGAGCACTCTTACCCGCTCCAGCCCTGCATCCTCCAGCCGTAGGTCTCAGGTGATGGCGGGAGAGCGCGTCCGCTGGGCAGTGCCCCCGGCGGCCTGTGCTCAGCCTCACCTTCCGGTTCTGCAGTAGGCCATGCGGTCCGGCTCCTGCGTGCCCTGCTGAGCCTCAGCCTGCTCTTCCTGGCGGCACAGCTGGCCTTCCAGATAACCTTGCACACAGTGCCTGTCCTGGACAAGCTGCTGAAGCCCAATTGTGAGTTGCTGGGGTTGGGGACAAGGACAGGGTACTGGGGACCTGGCCTGGGGGGGGTGTCCACAGCTGACCCAGGACCCTGGTGCAGTGGACTCTGCCTTTGGAGATGCCCTGCCCCATCCAGGCACTTTTAACAGGAGCCGTCTTCAGCCAAGATTTATGTCTGGTCGAAGTGGCCCTCGGGACATCTTCCAGGAATGACTCGGCCGTGGGGCTGGGCTGGGCGGCGCAGGGCCAGCTTTGGAGTGACTGGGTCTTCTCAGTATCTCCCCCATGTGTGTCATTCTCCCTGCTGAGGCTGAGCTGCACGGTCAGTGGCGCCTGGGACCTTTAGTGCTGCCGGGTCCCCACCTGAACGTCAACGCCTGTTCACTGGCAATACCCGTAGCTGGTGTCATTCCCTCAGCAGGGATAGCAACCTGTCCACCACTCAGGCAGGGTCCCTCTAAGCCCTCTTGGTCATCCTGTGATGTCTTCCTGGTGTTTGAGGCACTGTGGCCTGGTCAACCAGGCAGAGGCTGGGCTCCTACTTGTCCCCATCTCTGACAGCACAGACGGCTACTGTCTCCCCTAGCTGAAAGCTGCCCTACTACCAGCAGGGTCAGGTCTCAGTTTTCCTGTCAGAAGAAGCAACCCTTGCAAGCACTCCTGGAGGGTCCCAGAGTCCTGTGCTCTGGGGCCCCTTGCTGTGTCACTCTTCTGATCAGGTCTCCTGCTCTGTCTACAGGCAGCCTCTGGGAGAAGGTCTCTCGATACATTGGGATCACAAGGTAAGACCTAGCCTGGCCTCAGCATCCTGACGGCCCCAGGCCCCATGCTGACACGACCCCCTGGTCCCTTGCAGGCTGGACCTGAATGACATCCCCAGTGCCATCCGCCTGGTGGCCCCCGATCTGGGCATCCTGGTGGTGTCATCCATCTGCCTTGGCCTGTGTGGGCGCCGCAGGAGGAGTGAGAGGCAGCACGCGGTGAGGGGCGCACTTGCCAGGGCCACTATTTTTTCTGCTGGGTGCAGACTTCCGAGTTGATTATAGAAAGGGGTCACAGGCGAGTCCCCTCCCCAAACGCACCAGCACACACTCTCCTGTGCACATGAGAATTAACCTTGCCAAGCTCCAGACTGGCACCTGGCGTGCAGGGCTTTGAGGCCATGCAGCGGAGGTGTCAGCATAGGTGGGGGAGAGCATAGCACTCTGTGGCCAGGCCCCGTGGACAGCACGAGGGACTTGTGGGACTGTGCTTGGAGGTATTGGGGGCCTTCAAGGCTCAAGCCTCTTTCCCACCAGATCTGCAGGACCCTGCACCCTACCACCCCATGACCAAGGTCCAACTTCCCCACCCACGCCCAGCCTGGCCTCTGCCAAGAGCTGGGGCCCAGGGCTGGGCCAGGATTCATGGCATCCAGGTGTCCTGGCATGAGTGCTCATGCCTGAAGGCACTGGGCTGCAGCCCTGATGCCCATTAATCAGCAGCTGGCGCCTGCTGGGCACAGGGCCCTGGCTTCCAGAAGAGCCTGGAGAAGGAAGGGGTTCATGTGGCTGCATAGCAGGTCAGGCTCCTGTGCCCCCAAGGCCTACCCTGCCGCCCTGCGTCTGTCCAGGTAGCCCCAGTGCTCCGTAGGCCCCCAGATGCGGCTCTTTTGGCTCGTGTTGGAGTCCGATGGGACAAGCTGGTCCTGGGGAAGCAGTTAGGCCCCTTCTGACCTTGGGGCTTCCACGGAGTAGGCCTGGGCTTGCCAGCCTGCTTACCTGGCCCAGCCACCCACCTTGTCCCCGGCAGGGTGGATCCTCCTCTGAGATCTGTTCCTCAGCCCTCCTGGGGCCTGCCTAGCTGACCTTTCCCATCCACTGACCAAGTGGGGCTGTCCCAGACAGGCCAGACTCTGAGAGGTTAAGGGACCAGTCTGCAGCTGCACAGCAGCTTACCATGGGAGCTGGGTTAGGGCCAGCCCTGGCCCAAGAGCCTGCATCCTCACCCTGGGCATCGAGTGCCACCTCAGCTGTTTGCAAAGGCACAGCTGGGCACATAGGTTGCCAGCAGCTGGTTGGGGCCAAGGCCTCTGACGACAGTCTGTGTTCTTTCCACCACGCCCTGGCTTCCTGGGGCCTGGGAAAAGCTCTGTTCTGGGAAGTAGGTTCCCAGCCCCAGGCAGGGACCCAGCCAACTCTGGCCCTCTCAGGCTGGGAGACCTGTGCCTGCTGTATGCTGGGGTTCCCTTACTCTGCAGAGACCCTGGAAGCAGCAGAGCCTGCCACCCCCTCACCTCTCACAGTCTCCTCTGGACCTGGGGATCAGTCGGGTGGCCTGAGTACCCAGGAGCTCAGTGTGGCCATGTGAGGGGTGTGCCATGTGCTCTGCTTCCTAAGTTCCCACCTGAGAGCCAGCTCTGGGGCAGGTGCTCAGGCTGTCAGGCAGGGTTCCCATGCCTGGCTGCGGGAGGGAAACGGAGGGGAGTCTAGGTGGTAGGGCTTGGGCAGGGGCCTCCATGTCGCTGCATGACCTGCATCCACCTCCATCTCAGCAGGATGGTGAAGAGAGGGATGTGGACACCAGCTCCCTGGAAGGGCTGCAGGGAGTCCCCACACTGACCCCCAAGCCCAGGACATGGCTGACTTCCCGGCTGTGGGTCACAGCCCACTGGCTGCTGGTGGCTACAGGGTGGACTCTGGCTATCATTCTGCTCGCGTTGGCAGGTACCCAGGGCAGGGAGGGCACTGGGCACTGACCGCTGCATGCGGGAGGGGACAGTTCCCAGAACTCCCCGGTGACCAGTCATGACCCAGTCCCTCTTGCCCTGCAGGCATTGCCCACCCCTCAGCCCTCTCCAGTGTCTATCTGCTGGCCTTCCTGGGCATCTGCACCTGGTGGGCCTGCCACTTTCCCATCAGCCCCCTGGGCCTCAATATTCTCTGTGTCACGGTGGGCTGCTTTGGTGCCTGTCATCTCATCTGCCTTTACTGCTACCAGCCAGCCTTTGTCCAGGATGTGCTCCCGCCTGCCAGCATCTGGGCCAGGTAAGGGCTCCTGTATAAGACCATGGATGGGGCTTGGCTCTGAACCCCAGCACAGTGGTCATCACAGGCTATCTCCTGGCAGGGTGTTTGGTCTTAAGGACTTCATGGGCCCCATCAACTGCTCCAGCCCCCATGTGCTGGTCCTCAACACCAGCCATGACTGGCCAGTGTATGTGAGCCCAGGGGTCCTGCTGCTGCTGTATTACACACTCATCTCCCTCCTGAAGCTCCGGCAGCAGACTCCCTCAGGCCAGGTGAGCCCCCCTCAGCCCCAGTGCCCAACAGCTCTGGCCACCAAGGGGGAGCCGGGCCAGGGCTGCTTGGGGCTGAGCCCACAAGTCTGCTGTCCACAGAGAAAGAAAGCAGCAGGGGCTGATGAGCCTGAGCTGGAGCTGGGTCAGCTGGAGCAGGGGCCCCAGGGCCAAGACAGGGCCACCCAGGATGGGGAGGCCACCCAGGTGAGTGGGACCAGGCCAGACCAAGGAAGCCATGCCGGTACACAGGCAAGCAGGTTAGGCTCACCGTGTATCTTCCATAGCACATGATCCCCGCATTTGTGGAGCCTGACACCGAGACTGACAACTGTATTGTGCACGACCTGACTGGCCCGAGCCCTGTCCGACAGCGTCCTGGTGAGTAGCAGGTGGCAGGCAGGCAGGCAGGTTCCCTAGGCTCAGGCCTAACCCCGGTCTCTTGGTACTCCGTCACAGGCCTGTGGGCAAGGTCAAGGCTGCCCCCTGGTGGCCACAAACTCCTGTGTGCCGCCTGCAGCCTCATGCTGATCCTAAGACTTGAGAGTATCCAGGCTCGCTGCCCCTGCCTAATCTGGCTTGGAAGTGCCTGCAGGTGGCAGGGGTCTAGGAGTCCACTGTCCCTTTGGGAGGGTTGCCTTGGGCACGTCCCCTTGGTGGCATCTCTGTTCTGTGGCTTTCCTCTTCACTCTGAGGCTTAGTCCATTGTGTGATTTCTTAAGAGGCAGAGTTGCAGGCATCTCTGGAGGAGTCTGGGTCCTGCACCCGGTCCTTAGCAGGCTTGGGAGTCAAGGCTAGGGTCAGCACAGGTTGGAATGGGCCCTGTTCCCACTCCCATCTGCTGTCTGAGCTTCAGAGTTGGCCTGGGGAGGGCCTCCAGGTGTCCCCATGGGAACCGACCACTGTCCCACCCCCAGTGCCTTCCAGGCTGGCTGATCTGAGAGAGACGTCGCCACTGCATGGCCTGGGGCATCTGATCATGGACCAGAGCTACGTGTGCGCCCTCATTGCCATGATGGTGAGCGTGGTGGTGCTGGACAGGGTGTGTGGGGAGGGGAGCTGCCTCTGTCCTCCCACCTGCACCCCACCCGTGTGCCTACGTGAGTGCACGCATGTGCTGTGCATGGTCCCTGCCTCCTGGGGGCTGCGCTGCCCACTTGCCCACCATCCTACACTGTCTCCGCCACACAGGTGTGGAGCATCACGTACCATAGCTGGCTGACCTTTGTGCTGTTGCTGTGGGCCTGCCTCATCTGGACAGTGCGCAGCCGCCACCAGCTGGCCATCCTGTGTGCACCCTTCATACTGCTCTACGGGCTGGCCCTCTGCTGCCTGCGCTACGTGTGGGCCATGGACCTGCAGCCCGAGCTGCCTGTCACCTTGGGCCCTGTCAGCCTGCGCCAGCTAGGACTGGAGCACACTCGCTACCCCTGCCTGGACCTCGGCACTATGGTGAGCCCTACGCTGAGGGTGGGGCTACCTGACCACCCGCAGAGTGATGGTACCTTGTGTGCCTGCTCATTGGGCAGTGATTCCGGGAGAGGGAACCCTATCTGGTAGTCACTGGGGAGTCCTGTTGGTTCACACAGGCCCAGTCCAGAGTTTATTGACTGAAAAAGTGACATGCTAATATGTGTGTTTAAGTGTATGTGGCCTGCCCAACCCATCTTTGTTACACCCCCACGTGGCTCCTGGATCCCTGAGATGAGTGTTGCCAGATTGGGTAACCAGTGTCTGTGTGTAAGGAGTGTGCCAGGACCTTCAGGGGGAGTGGTTCACCCCGCATCTCATGGTGGCTGTGAGCCTGGTGTGTGAGAGAGACTGTGAGGTGGCCACAGGGCTGTCATCCCCTCTGGGGTCCCCTGACACCTGCACCCCACAGCTGCTCTATACCCTGACCTTCTGGCTGCTGCTGCGTCGCTTCGTGAAAGAGAAGCTGCTGAGGAAGGCCCGGGCGCCGGTGGTGCTGCAGGAGGTGGCTGTGGGGGATGCAGGTGAGCAGCAGGCAGAGCCAGGGTTGGCTGGGGGGCTTGGGGTTCGCCCTGCAACTGTTGACCTCTCCTACCAGTCACAGAGCCCACTCAGACACAGATGCTGCTCCGGAGCCTGGGTGAACTGGTCACCGGCATCTATGCCAAGTACTGGATCTACGTGTGCGCTGGCATGTTCATCGTGGTCAGCTTCGCCGGCCGCCTGGTGGTCTACAAGATTGTCTACATGTTCCTCTTTCTACTCTGCCTCACCCTGTTCCAGGTGCAGGGTTGGGTACGGGTAGTCCTGTGAGGGCTTGGCAAGGAAGGCATGTGGGGTGGGGCTAGGCACTATGGGGCGGGGCTCCTTGTCCTAGTCCCCAGGAGGGCAGGGCTGAATGCCATGGGGCTGGGACTTGGGGTGGGGCTCACTCGTCTTCGACACCTGCAGGTCTACTACAGCCTGTGGCGCAAGCTGCTCAAAGTGTTCTGGTGGTTCGTGGTGGCCTATACCATGCTGGTGCTCATTGCTGTCTACACCTTCCAGTTCCAAGACTTTCCTGCCTACTGGCGCAACCTCACAGGCTTCACAGATGAGCAGTGAGTGGGAAGGGCAGGCCCTGGGCTGCCTTATGCAGCTGCCACTGGTGCTGACACCCTGCTGCCCACCCTCCCAGGCTTGGGGACCTGGGCCTGGAGCAGTTCAGCGTGTCGGAGCTCTTCTCCAGCATCCTTATCCCTGGCTTCTTCCTACTCGCCTGCATCCTACAGCTGCACTACTTCCACCAGCCCTTCATGCAGCTCACCGACCTGGAGCACGTGCCCCCCCCAGGCACCCGGCATCCTCGCTGGGCTCGCAGGTGCCACCCAATTCCTGCTGGTGGGTGGGGCAGGCCGCACCTGGCTGAGGTCTCACTGGGCCAAGGCCTCGGGCCTGGGATGTCTTGTCACACCTGTGGGGCTAGGAATGATGTGGCTGACTTGGCTCTCCAGGCAGGATGCTGTGAGCGAGGCCCCTCTGCTGCAGCAGCCAGAGGAGGAGGAGGAGGAGGAGGAGGAGGAGGAGGAGGAGGAAGAGCCCTCCAGGGAAGAGGAGCTCAATACCCACGGCCCCTGCCAGGCCGCACAGGTCCCTGAAGGTGAGGGGTAGGGCAGGGCTCCCCTGGGAGGTCCAAGGGAGGCTGAACTCAGGGATATTGAGACCCCCCTCCTCACCCACCCCCCACCACAGGTGCAGCAAGCAAGTGGGGCCTAGTAGCCGAGCGGCTACTGGACCTGGCTGCCAGCTTCTCCGATGTCCTCACCCGCGTGCAGGTGTTCCTGCGCCGCCTGTTGGAGCTGCACATCTTCAAGCTGGTGGCTGTGTACACCATGTGGGTGGCCCTGAAGGAGGTCAGCAGGGCGTCCTGGCTACCCAAAACCTCTTCCATTCCTCTAAAGCAGGTCACTCCTGCCCAGGGTGGCACCACCTCACCCCCACTGGATGTTCCACCTCATAGGTGTCGGTCATGAACCTGCTGCTGGTGGTCCTATGGGCCTTTGCCCTTCCCTACCCACGCTTCCGGCCCATGGCCTCCTGCCTGTCCACTGTGTGGACCTGCATCATCATAGTATGTAAGATGCTCTATCAGCTCAAGGTGGTCAACCCCCAGGACTACTCCAGCAATTGCACTGAGGTACAGGCTGCCCCTTCAGCACCAGGTCCTTTCCCGTGGAGACGG
Source organism: Myocastor coypus (assembly GCA_004027025.1). Lineage (NCBI taxonomy): Eukaryota > Metazoa > Chordata > Mammalia > Rodentia > Myocastoridae > Myocastor > Myocastor coypus. The sequence goes on from PVJA010010692.1 coordinate 38,375, forward strand.
CTCTGAGGCTGGCAGGCCCTTGGCCTGGGCTGGGCAGTTCTGACACGGGCTCAGAGCAGGATGGGTACCTCCAGGGGCAGGCCCAGGAGCGGGTGCTAATGCCTGGCCCCTCTCAGCCCCTCCCCAACAGCACCAACCTGCAGGTGACGGAGATCCACCAGTCACTCCTGTATCAAGGCCCAGTGGATCCTGCCAACTGGTTTGGGGTGCGGAAGGGCTTCCCTAACTTGGGCTATATCCAGGTGAGTTGGGGCCAGGCGGGCAGTATGGGTGGCCCCAGCTAGCTCCCTGTTGACTCTGACCCTCTCCACCTAGAACCACCTGCAGATCCTGCTGCTGCTGGTTTTCGAGGCCATGGTATACCGACGCCAGGAACACTACCGCCGACAGCACCAGCATGCTCCGCTACCTGCACAAGCTGTGTGTGCTGATGGCACCCGCCAGCGGCTCGACCAGGACCTACTCAGCTGCTTCAAATACTTCATCAACTTTTTCTTCTACAAATTTGGGCTGGAGGTAAGGCAAGGCCTGAGCCAGCTCAGTGTACCTGGCCCATCCTCAGGCTGAGGGAAAGGGTGGGTGGGTTCAGGGCACACACTATGGCAAGCCCAGCCATTGTGCCCAGGGTTGTGAGAAGAAGCCAGGCTGGCTAGCGTCTCAGGTTAGTGTCTCATTGCCACGGAGCTCACATCTCTGAGCCTTAGTTTCCCCCATGAGTGCTGAGATGTGTCCAGCTTCTGCTGGCCCCCTGTGGAGTCAGGCAAGTGCACTGAGCCCCCCCCACACCGGTTATCTGCAGCCCTGAGACTGGGGGCCTGGGTGGGCTGGGGAGGCGCCCACCTCCAAGGAAGTCTGTCCCCCTGCCCACCACCTCTCTAGATCTGCTTCCTGATGGCTGTGAACGTAATTGGGCAGCGTATGAACTTCATGGTCATCCTACACGGCTGCTGGCTTGTAGCCATCCTGACCCGCCGGCGCCGTGAGGCCATTGCCCGTTTGTGGCCCAACTACTGCCTCTTCCTCACACTCTTCCTGCTATACCAATACCTGTTGTGCTTGGGCATGCCCCCAGCCCTGTGTGTCGGTGAGTGCTGGCACCTGCCATGTACAGTATGTCCTGGCTCTCTGTATGGTGGTGAGTGTTGGTACTTGTGTACCAGTGGGCACGGGTGTCTGCTGGGTGTGGCATGTCCAAGCCGCCCACTGTGGACTGGGCTGTGGCATGTGGCTGCATCTTGGCCTGAATCCTCCATTGTCCACCCCAGCAGACCCATTGCCTGGGCACTGAGACACTGCAGCCCCATGGGCTGCACTGCCACGGCTATAGTGTTCTAGGCTGTGACCTCATCTCCTCAGCCTCCCTTCTTTCCTGTTTTTTTTTTTTTTTTTCTTTCTTTCTTGTTTCGGAACTTTTGTTTATTTATTTTTATGGCTGGCTCAGCCTGCCCTGAGGGCAGGGCTGGCACAACATGTGGTGCTGGGGATCGAACTGCAGTCCCTGTAGCCAGCTGCCTAAGCTTTCCTAAGCAGGCACTTTAGACCACTGAGCCATCCTGCCGGGCCCCTCTTTTCCTGTTTTGCCCAACACTCTTCTCCTTCCAAGATTAGCACAAAACTGTCTTCTCTCTGCCCAGGAACAACTAGGGCAGAACCGTCACCCTGGTGGTGTCATCCAGTGCAGCCCCCACCTGGAGTCAGTGTCACCTATCTGGCCTGCTTGTGTATCAACATTGTGGACTGTGGTTCCTGTGGCACATGGTGCAGCAGTAGGGACACGCTGGGCTTGGTCGCTGCCGTGGCTCTGCTGTGCGGAGCAGGGCTTCCATCTCTCACTTTCTCCCTGTAAAGCATGGGCTCTGCTGCGGTCTTGACCCCTCCTCTGCAACCCCAGGGGTCTGGGATCAGCCAGCGGCTCCCACGCACCCTTTCTTATCTCTGTCCACATTCTCTGGAATTGTCAGGGCACACACAAGCATGCTACCCTGTTGGTGCTGCAGCTGCAGTGGGGTCTGGGTACCCACAGGAGAGGTCGGCTGCAGTGGGTGGGGAGCTGTGAGACCAAGCCACACCACCAGACACAACTGTGCCATCACCTCAGGTGTCCAGAACAGATGCAGTGGCGTGTCATTGTCTCCTTTCGAGATTTGTCCCTTTTCACAGATCTGTAGGTCTCCCTTGCCCTGTACCTTGGCTTTTTAAATTTCTGTGCATACTAAAGAACTGCCAAGGCGGGGCCAAGCTCCTCAGCACCTTGTTACCATTTTCCTTAGTGCCAGCCTCTCACAGGTCCCAAGACAATGCCCAGAACTAAGAAAGCAACAGTGGCATGTTGCCACGCACCTGGCCAAGGAGCTCTCTCTGCTGTCCCCAGGCCTCCAGTGTTGTCCTGGCTGTACTATTGTATTCTGCTTCCTTCTTGGCCTCCCTGCCGGGACAGCTCCTTTATCTTTTTCTGTCTTCCACTCTGAGGGCAGAGCCAGGCCTTGTCTTCTAGAGCATCTCTCCGTGTGTCTCCCATAAGCCAGGTCATGGTCTTGGGCACCTTGGTGTGCCCTGCCCCATAGAGGTCAGAGTCTTCACGGCTGCTGTTGAATGTCCTGGCTCCATCTTAGTGGTGTCCACACAGCTTCTCTGTGTGGGGAGTGTCCTCCTCCCTGTAACTAGTAACTGTACTGGGGAAGACATCTTAAGTGTATGCAGAGTGGCCCCTTGTAGTCTGAGCCCTTCCTGTCAGCAGCAGGCCTTTCTGGGTGATTCTGTTTCCCAGCCCATCTGTTCCCTCAGTTGGCACCTGGGAGGGCATCTGTGCCCCCATGCCCCCTTCCTCTGTTGTTTCCATCACTGTGGGTGCAGTAGACTCTGCTCCACGGTGGGATCTACTCAGGACTTTGTCCCTCACGTTGCCTGGCCTCAGCCACTGGGACCCGATAGCCTGGCTCCGGGGCTCTGCCCTGCAGTAGTCCCCACAGAGCCTACTCATTCTGTGGAGCATGGGCACTGAGCTTGGCCTGACACTGGTACATGGGCACGCCTGCTTCTGGCCCTCCTGGCTAGTGGCTCTGTCCTTGAGAGGAGGAGCCCTGTTTTTCAAAGCTGCTCAGACACCCCTTTGGAGCTGCATCCTTGGAGTTCACAATGCACAGCACCTGGCCCCTATACCCGGGAAAGTATGCCTTTTTTGCAGTGAGCTCCCCTGGGTGCTATCCGTTCTACAGGCTGCCACATGAGTCTCTATCCCACTCTGCACTTCCCCGGTGTCCCGTGGTATGGCCACGGCATATCCCACCCCCAGCTTCAGCCACCATGAACCCATTTTCCATCTCTAGCTTTGCTCTTCCAAGACTGGTGTAAGTAGAATTAGCAAGGTGTTTCAGGTTCCTCCAAGATTCGGGCGTGCTACCGCTTACCTGGAATCCCAGCTCTCTAGGAAGCTAAAGCAGGAGGATCACAAGTTTGAGCCCAGCCTGTAATGTAGTAGTGATGCTGGGTCTTAGAGCTTAAAGGTGAGGATTAGCATAACTCAGCACAAAGGCTCTGGGCTCCACCATAGTCCTGGGGAAGGGGTTCCTCTCATTGGGGGTTGGCACAGGTATCGACCCTCTATTCTTCCTGGTTGTTGAGGGTGTTGTTCTTTGGAGAACCATAACAGACCTCAACACCACTCTCCCTGTTCCAAAACAGCTAGGCTTTGGTAAGTCTCCTGTCCTGAATGCACCTCCTGCGGGGAGCCTGCCTGCCCGCTTTGGCCCATCCCCGGGCTTCTCTGCTACATAACTGAGCACACTGCCATTCTGCACTGAAGAACTGCATGTGGGTGGAATATGCTGCGTTCTGGGCACAGAAGTCCGAAAACTGGTGCGAGTGGCCATGATCTGAGGCTGTCGAGGGGAGAAGGGAAGATTCCCATGACTCAGGCTCTTGGTGGGGGAACCATGGGCCCCAGGGTGCTGGCTGGCAGAGATATCTCAGGCCCAGGTGGTGGGCCCTTCCTGACATAGCCCTGTCCCCGCAGACTACCCATGGCGCTGGAGCCAGGCCATCCCCATGAACTCCGCCCTCATTAAGTGGCTCTACCTGCCGGACTTCTTCAGGGCACCCAACTCCACCAACCTCATCAGTGAGTGCTACCCTAGGGAACATGCTGTGGGAGGAGAGGGGGCAATTGTCCCAAACCAGCCAGGGCCCAGCGGCCCAGGTCTTGCTGACTGGGGTGGGGGCCAGGGATCCTTCTGTGAGTAGGCCACGCAGGCACGTCTGATGGGACCAAGAGGGCCAGCCAGAGGCACAAGAGATGTGTTAAGAAACACATACATCTGTCACACACACCCAGACATGCCAGTGTGATGGTATAGAACACAGATCCTCAGGTCTGCCACGGGCTATTGAGGCCACCTGCACACCCACTCCATGTGGAGTACAGGGGTCTGCCCCTGCTCCAGTGCACTCTGGGTCTGAGGCATGGCGATCCCAGCAGTATCGCACATGGCCCGTGTGTCCCACAGGTGACTTCCTCCTGCTGCTCTGTGCCTCCCAGCAGTGGCAGGTGTTCTCAGCTGAGCACACTGAGGAGTGGCAGTGTATGGCTGGCGTGAACACTGATTCCCTGGAGCCACTGCGGGGCGAGCCCAACCCTGTACCCAACTTCATCCACTGCAAGTATGTCCTGCACCTGCCCATGGGGGCCTCCATCAGAGGACCAGGCACCCTAGTGACACCTCTCCCGCCTTGCTGCCCACTGCTCGCAGGTCCTACCTGGACATGCTGAAGGTGGCCGTATTCCGCCACCTGTTCTGGCTGGTGCTAGTGGTGGTTTTTGTCACTGGCGCCACCCGCATCAGTGTCTTCGGGCTGGGCTACCTGCTGGCCTGCTTCTACCTGCTGCTCTTTGGTACGGCGCTGCTGCAGAAGGGCACGCGAGCCCGCCTTGTGCTGTGGGACTGCCTCATCCTCTACAATGTCACAGTCATCATCTCCAAAAACATGCTCTCGGTGAGCCGGCCTCCCATCTGGCCCCAGCCCCAGCCCCTCCCCACCCTGGAAGCTGCGTCTGACTTGCACCCTGCCTCTAGCTCCTGTCCTGCGTCTTCGTAGAGCAAATGCAGACCAACTTCTGCTGGGTCATTCAGCTCTTCAGCCTTGTGTGCACTGTCAAGGGCTACTATGACCGTGAGTGGGCCAGGCTGGTGGTTGGGAGACCCCAGCGACTGCCCTGCTCTGACTCTGACAGCACCATTCCACAGCCAAAGCCATGATGACCAAGGACCAGGACTGCCGCCTACCTGTGGAGGAGGCCGGCATCATCTGGGACAGCATCTGCTTCTTCTTCCTGTTGCTTCAGCGTCGCATCTTCCTCAGCTACTACTTCCTGCATGTCCGCGCCGACCTGCAGGCCACAGCCTTGCAGGCCTCCAGGTCTGCCCCCCAGGGCGTGGCGAGAGAGGGCATGTGTGCTCTGTGTCATCACCCTGCAGGAGATGCAGGGCTTTGACCCGCCAGCCCTGGGGACCAGTGTTTAGGAGGGTATTGACAAGCCTAGTCCCCGAGCAACCCTTCAGCTAAAGGTGGTGATAGGTCTTTAGCTCCCCTGGAGCTAAGCTAAGGACCAGCTTTACCTGGTTTGCCCCAAATTGCCAAGGGCTAGGGAGCAGGCATGGCCCCTCCCCTCCTGCCACAATGGGACTGAAGGCTCCAGGCGAGTCGCTTCTCTCCCTGAACTGTGTGGAGGCTTGGGTGGCAGATACCAAGGGGCCATCCACCTGAGCAGGGAGGGGAAGGGCCAGTGAGCCCAGGGCGGGCTGCATCCTGTACAGCCAAGTGAAACCCTGGCTCACCGCTCCCCCAGGGGCTTCGCCCTCTACAATGCAGCGAGTCACAAAAGCATCGAAGCCCACCGCAAGGCGGAGGAGAAGTCCCTGGCGCAGCTGAAGAGACAGTAGGTGGCCCCTGGGCAGGGTGCTGACTCCTCCTGTGGCCTAGGCTGAGACCCTCCTGCCGCCCACAGGATGAAGCGCATCCGTGCCAAGCAGGAGAAGCACAGACAGAGCTGTGCCAGCCGCAGCCACCCCCAAGCCCTGGACCTTGAGGATCCTGGCCAAGAGCCAGGTGAGTGTGGACAAAGCCGTGTATCCAGGCACATCTGTGTCGCGGAACGCACAGGGCATTTCCTGTGCCATGTAATGTGGTTTCGTTGGGCTGAGCTGGCTGTGTGGGCACCGTGATGTTTGTCTGCACACATGAGCACCCACCCTGTCCCTCCAGGGCTGAGCCCTGTGGCACCACATGGCACCACCACCATAGGGCTCTGTGTCTGTTTCCGTCTGCCTGGTGTGTGGCCCTTGTCCCCTGCGTCCTCCTCAGGCTCCTCACGGCTACCTCACGCACCTGCCCCTCCACAGGGCCCAGCAGCCCCGGGGGCTCCTCCCTACCACAAAGACAGTGGTGGCGGCCCTGGCTGGACCACGCCACAGGTACCCCGTCTGAGCACCCCTTGTGCCCTGCACTCCACCCCTGCTGCTCCCTGCCACCTCATCCAGTCTGGTCTTGTCCTGCTTTGGCTTGTGTCCTGTGCATGCACCACTGCCCCCACCTTGCCAAGTGCTACATGCATGGACCCATAGGCAGGGAAGGCCAGGTCATGTGGGTGGTGGCAGGCTGAGGGGAGACCCCAAGGGTGTGAGGGGCAAGCTGGGGGTGGCTGGCTCACCCCACCTTGTCTACAGTTGTCCATTCCGGGGACTACTTCCTGTTTGAATCTGACAGTGAGGAGGAAGAGGAAGCTGTGCCTGAAGACACCAGACAGTCGGCACAGAGTGCCTTCCAGGTAAGATGTGCACTGTTCTGAGCCTTGGCTCTAGGCCCAGAGCCCAGCTCCTGCACACCACCCAGCCTAACCTCAGGCAGCTGGGAAGCCCAGCTGTGAACCCCAGGGCCTGTGGGGCACTCATCCCTCTGCTGCCACCTCCCAAGGTCCTGGCCCAAGCCAGCCCAGGCTCCGTGTTTTAGCTAGACACATCTGTGTCCCAGGGCCAGGAGGGCCTGCTTGTCCATTTTCAGAGCACTGAGTGACAGGGACACGCAGGGGAGAGGTGTACACCATGTCCTTCTGCCACAGTACCTGGGGCCCCTCCAGAGGAGGCAGAGTCCCCTCTGGACAGAGACAGCTAGATCTGGCATCAGGACCAGCCAACCCCAGCTCCCTCCCCTTCCTTGGGAAGGGACCCAGTGGCCAGGGCTCAGTGAATAACCTGCTCACAAAGCCAGCTCCTAAACCCAGTGTTTGGCCAGCAGATGGCTTACCAGGCGTGGGTGACCAATGCCCAGATGGTGCTGAGGCAGCAGCAGGAGCAGGAGCAGGCACAGCCTGATGGGACAGGACAGCTGCCCTTGGGTGAGTTGTGCTCTGGGGCATAGGGGAACTATGGGGCCACAGGGCTGAGGTACTGACCAGTTCCCTGTGCCCAGGAGGTGGCCCGAGACAGGAAGCGGAGCCAGGGGAAGCTATGGAGGCTGAGGTGGCAGGTGCGTGGACGGGGGTCAGGGAGCTGTGGGGGAGGGGCCCGGGCCAGCCCTTCCAGAACATACTTGCTACAGGCCACAGCCATATGATGCAGCGTGTGCTGAACACCATGCAGTTCCTCTGGGTGCTGGGCCAGGCCTCAGTGGACGGGCTAACAAGCTGGCTGCTGGCCTTCACTCGGCACCACCGTAACATGAGCAACGTACTGCGCGCTGAGCGCTACCTGCTCACGCAGGAGCTCCTGCGGGTGAGTGTCCAGACCCATGCCTGCCTCAGGCTCTGGAACATGGGCAGGACTCCTCATGAGCATGTATGGTCCTGAGACCCTGCTGTGTCCTGCAGGGTGAGGAAGTGCACCGCAGCGTGCTAGACCAGCTGTACAACAATGATGATGAGTCCATGCTGCCCGGCCCCCTGGAGGCCCGCGATGGGCCCAGCACTGCGTCTAGGTAGGTGCAAGCTCTCCACCAGCTCTAGGTCGCAAAGCTGACCCCTGAGCTCTCAGGTTGGTACAGCACCACCAGGCCGTTCCACACCTCACTGTCCCTCCACAGAGGCCAGGGTTGGCCATCTCTGACTCACTTCCCTCCCACAGTGGGCTGGGACCTGAGGAACCCCTGAGTAGCATGACAGATGACACCAACAGCCCCCTGAGCACGGGGTACAACACCCGCAGTGGCAGTGAGGAGATGGTCGTGGACACCAGGGACCTTGAGGCCACAGCTTCACTGCATGGCTCCCAGGAGCTTCCAGCACGGCCAAGGATGCGCACGGCTAGTGAGCTACTGAACCTCAGGTGCGCAGTGGGCAGGCAGGTGCTGTGGTGGATCCGGCCCTTACTGTGGTGGCAGGTGTGGTGGCAGGCGGGCTGCACATCCCACCGTAGTCACCCCCCACAGGCGCCTGCACATCCAGGAGCTGGAGGACACGGAGAACTTCGCTGCCCAGCAGGGCCGAGCACTGAGGCTACTGTGGGCCCTGTACCAGTGTGTGGCAGCCCACTCAGAGCTGCTCTGTTACTTCATCATCATCCTCAACCACATGGTCACAGCCTCAGCCACCTCCCTGGCACTGCCGGTGCTTGTGTTCCTATGGGCCATGCTATCCATCCCCAGGCCCAGCAAGCGCTTCTGGATGACAGCGATTGTCTTCACCGAGGTGGGCAGGGCAGCCAGGTAGCTTGGGGCCTGGCCAGGGCCCAGAATGCCTCCTTGCAGGCCTCAGTGGTCACCAGCCTCCCCTGCAGGTCACTGTGGTCACCAAGTACCTGTTCCAGTTCGGCTTCTTCCCATGGAACAGTCACACAGTGCTACGGCGCTATGAGAACAAACCCTACTTCCCACCGCGCATCCTGGGGCTAGAGAAGACTGACGGCTACATCAAGTATGACCTGGTGCAGCTCATGGCACTCTTCTTCCATCGCTCCCAGCTGCTGGTGAGCACTGCACGGCATGGCACCCAGAGAGTGGACCCTGAGCTCTGGGTGGAGGTGGCCACCTCACTGCCCCTGCCCTCCTGCAGTGCTATGGCCTCTGGGACTATGAAGAACAGACTGAGGCAGACACAGGGCAGCAGGAGGAGCCAGGAGTGGCTGGGGCCGCCAACCAGGACCCTGTCCAGGTAGATCCAAGGGTCGGATCTGGGGATGGGGCACCTGAGCCCCAACTGGACCACAAGCCCCAAGACATGAAGCACATCAGTCTGCGCTTTAGGAAGAAGGAGAGTCCAGTACCCAAAGGAGTGGTGACCCTTGGTAAGAGGCTCTCACCCACAATCCAGCCTCTGGGGGGCCCTGTACACCCCCAGCCATGTTTCTGGGAGGCAGCCGGGCAGGGATACTAGGCTATGTGGGACTTCCTGAAGCTCAGGGCAGTATCAGCTGTGGGCTCCTGGCCACTGGGTAAAGGGAGGAGCCCACCACTGGCTTCACTCCAGCTGTAGGACCTGCCCCACCTGTAATCCCTGAGAGACTTGCAGGTGTCACCATACTGGCCCCTGAGGTGGTGAGCAGCCACCCAGGTGGCAGCCAGCAGCTTCTCCCCCACAGGAGCTGAAAACAGGGAGGAGAGAGAAACACCTGGGAGAACAAGGCCCAGCCGTTGCCGAGATCATATGAAGGCAGCAGGGCGCCAGCTGCAGGGCTTCTGCCTGTCGCTGTGAGACAGGGCCTGGGGGTGGCAGAGGGGGAAGCAGGGCCCCAAGGCCAGGCGCCCACGGAACTTGTCTGCCTGCCCACCCACCCACAGGGCCCAGAGCACTTACCGGCCCCTGCGCCGCTTCTTCCACGACATCCTACACACCAAGCACCGTGCGGCCACTGACGTCTATGCACTCATGTTCCTGGCTGATGTTGTTGACTTTGTCATCATCATCTTTGGCTTCTGGGCCTTTGGGGTGAGCTGGGCTGGGTTGGAGCTACAGTGTGCACAGCTCAGCACCCTTGGGACCGGTCCTGTCCCTGACCCATGCTCTCTGGCTACAGAAGCACTCGGCAGCCACAGACATCACATCCTCCTTGTCAGATAACCAAGTGCCAGAGGCCTTCCTGGTCATGCTGCTGATCCAGTTCAGCACCATGGTGGTCGACCGAGCCCTCTACCTACGAAAGACCGTGCTGGGCAAGCTCGCCTTCCAGGTGACGCTCGTGGTGGCCATTCATCTCTGGATGTTCTTCATTCTGCCGGCCGTCACTGAGAGGTGGGCACTGCAGCCTCAGGGCTTGGCTTCCACCATGCATGTCATCCCTCACATGTGTGGCAGGTCTGGGATCTGCAAGAACTATTGCTGACTCTTGCATCCTGGCCCAGGATGTTCAACCAGAACGCGGTGGCCCAGCTGTGGTACTTTGTGAAGTGCATCTACTTTGGCCTGTCAGCCTACCAGATCCGCTGTGGCTACCCAACACGCATCCTTGGTAACTTCCTCACCAAGAAGTACAACCACCTGAACCTTTTCCTCTTCCAGGGGTGAGTGTGGTCTGCCCAAGGTCTGCCTAGCCTGTTACAGTGGAGTCAGAAACCCTGACATCCTACTTTTACAGGTTCCGACTGGTGCCCTTCCTGGTGGAGCTGCGGGCTGTCATGGACTGGGTATGGACAGACACTACCCTGTCCCTGTCCAGCTGGATGTGTGTGGAGGACATCTATGCCAACATCTTCATCATCAAGTGTAGCCGCGAGACAGAGAAGGTGCCAGGAGTGGGGGTGCATGTGTGTGTGCCCCACTTTCCAGGGGATCACTGGACAGGGGGCCACAGAAAGGGATGTGGATGTGGCACTCCAGGAGTACAAGGACAAAGTAGACACTGGACACTGTCAGCTGCTTTTTTTCTTTAATGTGATTCACCCACATAAGTGCACCTCTTAGTGATTTTTAGTTGATTACAGTCACTTTGGTTAGGGGCTGGGGAGATAGCTCTGTGGCACAAGTGCCTGCCTGGCAAGTGCAAGGTTGTGAGTTCAAACCCTGGCCCCACCAAAAAAAAAAAAAAAAAAAAGAAAAATCATTGCAGTCATTTGGGACTATTTCCCTTTCCTCTCCCCAGCCCATGGCCATCTCTGGCCTCTGGTTTGCCTGTCACAGATATATCATGAGACAGAGCCAGTTCTCCACTCTGGCCCCTGCTGCAGCTCTAGGTGTCGCTCCTGTCCAACTGAATGTTGCCCCATGTGTGAAGTCTCCTGTCAGGATGCTCTGTGTCCTGCCTGCTGCAGCAGCCTCACGACACCAGGACACATTCTTTCCTGGGGTGTTCCCTGGAGGGGGCCAGCAGCTGAGCTTCCAAGGACCTGCCTGCTGCCCAGCAGTCACTTCACTGCGTGCTGGCTGTACAGGGGCTGACTGGCCTCTGCCCACCCTGTAGTGGGAGTGTACTCTCATAGTGGCTCTGCCCTCTTGGCTGGGTGCACCTTGCTGCCCATGGTGCATGGCTCCTTGAGAAGCATTTGCTTGGACCCTGTGTGCTCTGCTGCAGGCCAAGTCCTTTGAGCATACTGGCTGCTGCAGTCTCTGCATGCCATGGGCTGCCTCTTATTTTCTTGTTCTGTACGTCCAAGGATAGCTCAGTTCTGTCTGTGCAGACAGCCCAGTGCCAACTGCTGACAGCTGTGCCAGTGACTGCTGGCATCTTGTCTAGAGCCAGCTGGCTCTAAATGCAAGGGTCATCTCTGGGGTTCACTGGCCCACATCCATCCTGCCACCAGTGATGGGAGGAGCTGGCCACAGCACAGCTCAGCTCTGCTAATGTTAGGCCAAGGTGCAGAGATGGCACCTTTAGGGCTGGTATGGTGACCTGGGTCTCCTTCCCCAGAAATACCCACAGCCCAAAGGGCAGAAAAAGAAGAAGATTGTCAAGTATGGCATGGGTGGCCTCATCATTCTCTTCCTTATTGCCATCATCTGGTTCCCACTGCTCTTTATGTCCCTGGTACGCTCCGTGGTTGGTGTAGTCAACCAGCCCATTGATGTCACCGTCACCCTCAAGCTGGGAGGCTACGAGGTGAGCAGCCCTGCCTGATCTTTTCCCACCGCAGATATGGGGGTGGGAGGGTATGGAATGTGGGCCGGGCCTGGGGGCTCCTGGCACTCACACACGATACCCTGGTCCCAGCCCCTGTTCACCATGAGTGCCCAGCAGCCATCCATCGTGCCCTTTACACCTGAGGCCTACGAGGCGCTCTCCCAGGAGTTCGACCCCCACCCAGTGAGTGGACCCTGCTGGGCTGGCCGGGAGGGCCAGGCAGGGTGCCAGCTGCCCACTGAGGCTTCCCTACCATGCCACAGCTAGCCATGCAGTTCATCAGCCAGTACAGTCCTGAGGACATTGTCACAGCACAGATTGAGGGCAGCTCCGGGGCACTGTGGCGCATCAGTCCCCCGAGCCGGGCACAGATGAAGCGGGAGTTGTTCAATGGCACAGCTGACATCACTCTGCGCTTCACCTGGAACTTCCAGAGGTGGGTTCTGTGTGCGGGGCCCAGGGACTGGCCCTACAGTGCGTCATGCTCTGCCCCTGCCCACCCGCAGGGACCTGGCCAAGGGCAACACCGCAGAGTACACCAATGAGAAGCATACCCTGGAGCTGGCCCCGAATAGCACAGAGCGGCGGCAGCTGGCCCGCCTGCTGGAGGGCACCTCAGACCAGTCTGTGTGAGTAGGGTGGGTGGGCGGCACAGGCAGGAGATGCCGCCGGGACCTGACCTGCCACTCTCCCACAGTGTCATCCCCCAGCTCTTCCCCAAGTACATCCGTGCCCCTAGTGGGCCTGAGGCCAGTCCTGTAAAGCAGCTGCAGCCCAGTGAGTATGGGGACTGGAGACTGGAACACAGCTCAGGGAGGGGCAGTGGTCCAGGGCTGACTCCCCTGGCTCACCCCAGATGAGGAGGCCGACTACCTTGGTGTGCGCATCCAGCTGCGGAGGGAGCAGGTGGGCTCGGGGGCTGCTGGTTTCCTGGAGTGGTGGGTCATTGAGCTGCAGGACTGCCAGGCCAACTGCAACCTGCTGCCCATGGTCATCTTCAGTGATAAGGTCAGCCCACCCAGCCTGAGCTTTCTGGCTGGCTACGGGTGAGTATTGGGCTGGGGATGCCCTGAGGTCAGGGTGGGGCCCAATCACCCAGCATCAACCCCTCCCCAAACTCTTTGCAGCATCATGGGACTCTATGTGTCCTTCGTGCTGGTCATTGGCAAGTTTGTGCGTGACTTCTTCGGTGACATCTCACACTCCATCATGTTTGAGGAGCTGCCCTGCGTCGACCGCATCCTCAAGCTGTGCCAGGACATCTTCCTCGTGCGGGAGACACGGGAGCTGGAGCTGGAGGAGGAGCTGTACGCCAAGCTCATCTTCCTGTACCGCTCCCCAGAGACCATGATCAAGTGGACACGCGAGAAGGAATAGGAGCCTGGCTCCTGAATGAAGGAGCTGCCTACAGGCGGCATGGCCACCAAAGGAGGTGGCCCACCTAAAATCTGCTGCTGCTGTTAGGACACTGTGCCCCACCCCCCGTGGCCCTTATGCACCCAGTGCAGCCACCTGGGCCTGAAGCCTGGCCTGCCCGCCCTGCCTCACATGTACTGTAGAGTTTTCTAATTAAAACCTTTTTATTTATACAAACAGACAAGCCCGAGCCAGCCCCACAGCCTTGCTTTCTGCTAGAGAGCTGCCCACGTGGGCCAGAAGCATATCCTGGCTCAGCTCTCAGTGGTCTCTGCCTCGTCGCCACTGTCCTTGATCAGATACTCCTGGATCTCCTGCATGACCCAGGCCCTGTGGGGAGCATGTGTGGGAACCAGTCCTGGGGTCTCCCACCCAGATAACCCTACCAAACAGGACTGGTACCTCTGGCTGTGAAGTTGGGCCTCAGCCAAGATGTAGGGGGGCAAATGGTCCAGGGAGGGCTGCAACAGAAGCCAGAGTGTGGTGGATAAGGGGCAGCAGAGCCCAAGCACAGCACCCTGCTGTTGTAGGAGGGGAAGGGAGGGGCAGTTACCAACTTACCAGGTCCTTCATATTCGCCCGGCAGCTGTAGCAAAGCTGCTTTATGACCTGGCTCTGGCTGTCACCCTCCCTATGAAAATAGAGCTGAACTTGTGTGCCTGGCCTCCAGGGCTCTGCCCTAAGTAGGTCCTGGCCCCAGCAGGGACCTACCTCCCGCAGGGCTTCCCACAGCAGCCTTGGCCACCGCCTACAGCATGGCAGGGTGTAGTGGATGTCCCAGCCTCTGCCTGCAGGGTGGATGGTGGCATCTGGGAGAGAGTTGAGGTCTGAACTCCAAAAGCTGTGGCACTGTCTGAAAGTAGGGAAGACTCAGGGGAACCATGGGATTGCTGAACTCCAGCATCCACCCCAGCACCCCAGGAGGTCCAATGCAAACCAGCAGCATCGATGTCCAAGGTGCACAGGCAGAGGAGACAGCGGGGGCCCTCAGGCCCACCTGCACAGCTCTCCCTGGGCGCCTTAACCAGCTTCTCGCTCGTCCTGGGGAGAAAAGGCACAGGTCACGGTTGAGCCTGCCTGGCCTGGCTCCTTCCTAGTACCCATGTGCAGTGTTGCTCACACACACCTGTACACGGTGCTGACTGTGGAGGGGAACTGGGTCTGCAGCCTGAGGACAAAGGCCTCCATCAGCCGGTGGATGCTGGCCTTCTCAGGGGCCTGGAGACAAGAACAGGGGCTGTGAGTAGGCCCCCGCAGAGAGCCAGCCCCTAAAGTCATAGCAGCCAGTGTTCCAGCAGGGATCAGCCTGGCCCTTCAAGGCACAGGGTGCCCTCAGGACCTAAGGGACCCTGCTGCACACCTGAGGCAGAGCAGAAGGGACTGGGACATCAGGCCAGCTCGTGGAAGGGGTGCAGTGGGTGCCTGGCTGGTGTGGACAGTTCCATCAGACTGTGCCAAGACCTCTAGCTCAAAACAGAAGGGCAACCACCTACCTCACCCATGCAGCTCAACTCCAGGACCTACCTTAGTGTCCACAGCTGGCGTGAAGACCGAGGGAACAGCAAACAGGCGGTTGTAAAAAGCAACCTCCTTTAGTGTATGGTCCCTCATGGGCCGTACCACCACCACATCCCCGTATCGCTCATCTGAGAAGCCCTGGGGGGATTGGGGCTCTTGGCTGAGGTCCCATCTGTACCACCCACCAAGCTGGAATCAGTCCCAAGCCCCCTCCACATGGAAGACCCCAGGATGACCCATAGCTACGGTCTCCAGGTAAAGGAGACACGTGTGTGTGTGGGGGGGGAGGCAGCTTGTGTACCGTATCCCAGGCAAGAAAAGCTCCTCGGCCCAGGGCCAGGTTGGTCATGAGTTTGATAGCCAGGCGAGTACAGCTGTCCCCAGTCATCACCTTGGAGTAGTGGTGGGCTCGGGCCACATGCAGGATCAGGTGGCTCCTAGCATGCAGAAGCCATATTGTAGAGGCCACCTGGGCCTGGAGGGGGCGGGGAGAGGGGGGTAGACTCACCGCAGCATCTGCAAAAGCTCCTCCTTGGCTGTCAATGTCCGCACAGACTCAAACAGTTTGCATAAGGCCTCTGTCTGGGCAGCAGTATGGGACCCAGCCCGACTCAGGGGGCCGTGAGGGTCCTGACTCTGAAGCCACTCCTGCTCACCCTGAGTCAGGCCATAACTGTCTTTGGCCCCCTCATTCCCTAGTGCGTGCTGCTGCTGGAAGAAGCTGTCCACGGCCGCCTTGTAGGCACCCTCTGTCCCAGTCAGATCCTGGGGGCAGTACTGCAGCACTGATGGTGACAGGCTGAATACCTTCATGATGCAGGCAGGCAATGAGGCCCAGGCCAAAGCCTGGAGGTCCCCACGTCACCTGTCAGACCCTCTGCCAGGCGCAGACCACCCACCTCTTCTAGGGACACTACATGCCATGGGAAGCTGACGGTGCACAGAATTTGCTTCACCTCAGCCAGAGTCTTTGCTCTGTCCTCCAGGCTCTGGCCACAGGCTGCACCCTCTGCAAAGCCAAGGAAAGAGGGTCAGGGCTCAGCCTCAGTGTGATGGCTGAGGGGCTCTGTGGGGCAGTGGTTACAGGAAGATGAGAATTGGGCAGGGCAGCACTCCAGCAGGCTGAGCCAGAAGGATCCCAAGTTCCAGCCTAGCCCACACAAGTTAGCAACTTAGTGAGGTCCTGCCTCACAATGGAAAAATAAAGGCTAGGGATATAGCTCAGTAAAAAGTCCTGGGTTCAATCCCCAGTACTACAAAATAAACAAAAGGCCAATGCAGACCATTATGGGTGTGTGGAGGGCACTATTTTGACTCAGGCAACAGGCTTCCTCTCTGCAGTGATGGCCAACCTTTTTAGAGACTGAGCACCCAAACTGCAAGCCAAAACCCACTTACTTATCGCTAAGTGCCAACACTATAAATCTGAATGCTAAGGTTTTAGTTTAGAAAAATAGCTGTCATCCAATGCTTGGCTGCTGGGGTGACATAGCTCATGCTGGCAGAGGGCTCAGCGCATCTGCTGCACCGCACAGGCCACAGGTGGCTGTTGTAATGGCCACAAATACTCGACCCTCACCCAATCCTGGTCACTAGCCCTCTTGAGGCCCTGAGCCTCACAGTGGGACCAGACAGGACAGACATTCCCAGCTCTGCAGTCATCTGAAGCTGGGATTCGCACTGGCCCCCTGGGAAGCATCAACCTCTATGTGAGGATCACACCAGTCCCAGGAGGCTAGTGGGGCACAGCCCAAGCAAATGGGGCCTGGAGAAGGGACGGCCACACATACCATCTACGTAGACAATGCCTGGCACAAAGCGCAGCCTCTTAGCAGAGTGTTGACTCAGGCCCTGGAAGGGGGCACACAGGGGACTTGGACCCTGTCTGGGAGTCACAGGGCACTTCTCAGCACACCATGTCTCTGGATTTCACTCCCTGGAAGGAACGAGTTGCCCCCCCCCCCAAGCAGCAGTGGGGGTGGGGTGGAGGGGGCAGCTCTGTGGGAAGGCCGGACAGCCCAACCTGCTGAGGGGTGGCTGTTGGCCTCCTGTCAGGAAAGCAGTCCTCTACTTCCCCTAGTCAGTCGGCAGAACCTCAGAACCCACCCTTGAGTCTGTCCCTGACAACCCAGCAACTCAGGACAAGCAGAGGGCCACAGTGCCACCTGCTGGGCACTACTCAGAAGAGCAGGGGTGGGCCAGGCTGAGGAGCTGGTACTTGGCCTGGGCTGGTTATTATCTTGGCCCCACATGGGCAGATTTAGGGTACCACTGGCTAGGAGAAACCAGCCAGGGACAGCACTCTCCCCCTTAATTAGATAAGACATTCAGACTTAGGCCAGCAGACCCTGCACATAATGCTGATACAGAAGTGCCCTGTAACATGCCAGCCTTGGGTCAGCCCCACCCCCCTCGCCCAGGTTGCCCCTGGGCCACTGACACTCAACCCCAATAGGCACAGCCCTCTTCTCCCAATCTGTGCCCACAAAGCCCCACAGTAAGTATACGGGGAACCCTGCTTTACACCTCCTGCCAAAACTCTTGGAACTTTCCCCATTCCCACAGGGAAGCTCATGTCCCAGCACCTGCTGGATTTGCAGCATAAGTGCCTGCCTCAACCCCACTCTGTGAAGGAGCTGCCCTCCCTATCTATCCCCATAGGTCACAGTTGGCTCATGCGGCTGACAGCTTGAAGACCTGTGCACTCGCTAAGAGCCCTCTAGGTGTCCTAAATAGGGTGTGTGGGAAGTGAGGCCCTATCCCAGCTCTGCCCAGCCTCCTGGGCTTGGGAGGAGGGTAGACGCACCTCAAGGACCTGCCAGACCATGGAGCTGGATGAGGGCCCGCCAGACCATGCCAAGAGCACCTGGGAGGGGAAGAAACACCAGTAAGTAACAATCATCTTCAGTGGAAGCATGTCCCTCCCACTACATGGGGTACCAGGCAGGCTGTGCAAAGAGCAGCAGGGAGACAGTCAGCCCTCCACCACTCCCTAACACACAGCCAGCTACCTTCTCGCCAGGAAAGATGAGCCGGTTCTTCCCCAGCATGGCTCTGAACTTGTGGATGTAGAAGGCCTTAAAACAGTCTCTGAAACACAGGCACCAGGCTGGGTTATCTTCAGAGACTCCCCAAGGGCCTCCCAGCTCAAAGAATGCCCATCAAGTCTACCAGCTGTGAGCACACAGAGTATGGAAGCTGCACCTCACATCCCACAAGTACTAGGGGGAGGGCGAGGTTCACAGCAGTACAGGCTGAAGCTGGGGCTGCCCGGTCTCTATTAAGAGAGATGGTCCTTACAGAAGTGAGCTCAAGGCCAGCCTCAACTGCATAGCAAGACCCTGTCTCAAAAAAGACAAAAAAAAAAAAAAAAAAAAAAAAAAAAAAAAAA
>PVJA010010693.1:0-56644 GCA_004027025.1 Myocastor coypus
CTTTCTCTGAAACCATTTTAATGCTGAGGTATACAGTGACAAGATGTGGCCCGAGAGATCATGTCGCCCTTCACCTGTGGCTGTGACATTTTAATGGTGAGCAGGTGACTTTGCCCAGCCTCTCACAGAAGTTGCAGGACTGGAAAGAAAGTAGTAGGTGCTCAGTGAGCTGGTTGGCCGAGGAGAGACCCAGGATCCATCCAGCTGACTGCATGGTTCCTTGGGAATGCATTCATTGTTAGCCTCTCCTGGGGAGAAAAAGCATCTCTATAAGATCAGAGTAATGAATGAAGAGGCCAGGAAGACATGTCTCATTATCTCCCTATTTCATCTCCACTCTGATGAATGAGGGGCCAAAGTTGGAAAGAAGACCAGAGGACGTTTGCATAAAAGCACTCAGCTGATTAGTGAAAGAGCAGGAACTCTGGCACCCCAAGTTCTAGTTAACTGAGTTTCTACCACTAATGCCTTTTATTCTACATTAGAAATTATTTCAGTATTGTTCAAGTTTTTAAAAGGAATCCAAGTTTACTCTTCCATAATCTTTTGATTTTTTTCAGCCAACTATTGCAATCATATCAGAAAGGTTAATTTAATTAGCAAAGTTGAATGAAGCTCAGCATTTATAAAATCACTAGAAAATGGGACTCCTCCGTGCTAAGCTGGGTTTTAAAATTCCTCTCCTCCCTACCGTGTCACACACACAAAAAAAAAGTTTCAAGGAGGATGTTAAATATTAAAAGTCATATTTTATAACAAAATGTATGATATTGAAGCAGTTAATGTCGTTTGTGTTCTTTCTTTTTTATTTACAGAGTAAAATTACTTTCCTTCCTTTAATTTCTAAGCAATTTCTCAATTTAGAATGAATGAGCCAAATGAATCATCACTTCATTGTTTCCATATCTCTAGAAAATAACATTAATGTAAATACCTTTCCAAAAATTCTGATAAATCTATGTGCCTAAATCCATTCTCCTGGTACATTATTACTATAATTTTCAAAAACCTAATATACTAACACAAGATCTGTAAATGAGTTCACTCTGCCTACTTATTGGCTTCTATTACAGTGAATAATGGATGTGCTTTTGATTTTGACCTGGCCAGTGCTTTAGTCACAAAAACTATTTTAACAAATCTAAATACATCTATGTGACTCTAAACCATAAGTTAAAAGTAAGAATACAAAGCACACTATGGTCTCTTTGCAAATCTTAATCACAAAATTCAAGCATGTATTCCAAATGCATTTTACAAGCAGAAAATTCTGCTCGCACTTTTTGATCTACTTTAAATGCAATTATTTTTAAAGCCTCTTTCATAAGAAAAAGACCATTGTTAATATATTTTTAATCACTTACAAATTAAAATGCAGAAATGTTATACTGCCCTGCAATAAGCCTACATATTCTATTTCTGTAAAATTTGCTTCTACCTACATATATGCAAAACTATCATTTATCATAAGAGGTTATGAAAGGAATAATAACTTGGAAAGATTACAAATGTGAATAAAACAATAAAGCAAAAAGCAATTTTTTTATTTTATTAAATGGTCTACAGGGTGTTCAGGGTCTCACTACTAGATTGGACTCATAGCAATCCGCCTGTTTACAGCCTCCCAAAAGCTGGGATTACAGGCATACACCACCGTGCCCAGTCTCAGTTGCCCTCTCAGAGTGCCCCGGGGGCAGGGCTAGCCTGGTAGGCTGGGGATTGAGCCCCTGGACCCTGCACCTGTGCTTTAATTTGCTGAGCTATTTGGCCCACCCAGCAATTGTTTTTTAGCTAGTATCATTCTGCACAAATTCAACTCATGTTTGTTTATGCAAACACGAAATTGCCTTTGAACTTAAATTCTTTTTCTTAACTTAAATTCTTTTTGTCTCTTCCATTTTCAACCCTGTTAGCAGAAGTGGGTTAAGAGTGAGAGCTAAAGCTCAGATACCCGACTCCCTAAGTGATCTCAGGTAGACGGTATCACCCCTCAGAGCCTCAGTTTCCCAAAATGTACTATAGATATATTATAATAATAATTATGTCATTGTGTTCCTTGAGGAAAATTATAATGATTCAACACAAAGAAATACAAGAGTTTTCAGAGCAGAGTTATACTATGTATGTTCTATTATCGCTATTATTTTTAGTGCATCATAAATGCTTGAAAAGTCACCATTAAATTCTTCTCCAAAGTGAAAAAGAAAATCATAACATCCCTGATCAGATAGTACACTATAACATATTCTCACATCTGATGCATACATAATTCTTTTTTTTTTTTTTTTTTTTTGTGGAACCGAGGTTCAAACTCACAACCCTCCACTTGCCAGGCAGGTACTTGTCCTCCCTATTTCTCTGGCCCCAATGAAAGCAGCCGTAATGCTAAGACAGCAAGAAATGGAAAAGCTCTATTTTGGTAGCCAGGAGTGACCAAGCAAGGAACTGTTTATTCTGCACTTCCTGGGAATTCTCTGAATACTCCACATCCCTCCCGTCAAATCTGTCATCATGCCTGAAACCCATTCAGTGCGACTTACTCTAAGCCACTGAAGCTTCTTGAAAAAGTCACACATTTAAAAGCAATAAAGATGATGAAAATATGTAATATAACCATTGTTAAATTTAAACAATAAAAATATTAAATCATGAAAAAATAAATAAAAGCAATAAAAGGTGATGCTCCAGATTAAAACATAGCCAGCCCCTTAGAACAAAGTGGGGAATTAACAGTGCTTGTGAATCTTTTAGTCACACAGCATTTTATTTTCCATTTTTTAAATTTCAACTACTTTACAAGTAATGAAAAGGTTCATATCTGAGAGAGAACACACAGGCCAAGAAGAGAGTGTTAGAAGGTCTCTATCACATGGGAGGAACAAATTGCCTGCTTAATTTCTTTCCAGAGGGTAGCTCTCCCGTGTCTTGTCATGAGCCATCAATGCTACTTTAAAACAAGAATTTCTAACCTTGGGATGTATGCAGCAGTGCGCCTAGCTTTTGAAGTCACTAACAAAAAGATCTGATAGTGTTCCATGTTATGACACTTCCATTATCCCACAAAATAAAACTTTCTGCCTTAAAAAAAAATGTGTTCACATGCTTCAAAGAAAAAGCTTGTCTGCACCTAACATTGAAGGTTTCATTTAAGCTGTGTGCAGAGTACAAATTGCAGTGCAGGAGTGAGTCTGGCTCTGACAGTGACACAATTAGAGAACCTGACATGGGGTCACAGCAGCAGAGACTGCTGCTCCGTGACCTTGATCTGCTGCATTCAAAAGCAGAAGCAAAACGTGGAAACACGGGCATGTTGTAAGAAGCAGATGCCACTGAATTTAGTACATACCCAGTGAACTAATCTCTAATCTCAGAAAGTGCACAGGACTACGGTGTTGCTGTATTCCAATTTCTAAGGCCTGTGAGTTCCTCCGTTCCAGGTGTGTGCTGCGACGGGGAGGAACATTGGAAGACACACAGTAACCCATCTGATACACCGATAGATTGATTTTCCAGAAATTTGGGGGGGCGGGTGGAAATGTAAGTAGCATTGTTCTTCTTCCTTCTCAAGATCAGAGAAGACACAGGAGTCAGACTGAGCTGTGCCAGCCCTTTTTTTCCGTAAAATCCACCTCCAGGGAAACAGGGCACACATAGTGACAGGTGGCTTGCTGACATGGAAGTGACCTTAACCTTCACACTTCTCAGCCCCAAAATGCGGTCAGAAGCAAAGTCAACTTCCACTACTTATGGAAAATGCAGCATTCATGTCTCTTCAGTGCTCTGTCCATCACCCCACAAAACAGTGAAACAGAGAGACAAACACCCTGGTTCTTTTTTCTTCCATGATGTGGACTTGCTGTTGCATGTGGCTTATCAATCGAAATTGAGAGACATTTCTTTAGGGACTTTGTCATCTGAATGCGGATGCTCCAGCTGAGCACCAGAATTGCAGACCAACCGTCCTCCAAAGCCCATGACAGACCCGAGCAATCAAGACTTATCCTGCCTAAAATCAAGTTGAGAAACATTGCTAGGAACCCTTCTCAAGCAGTCCCAAGAAGAAAGAATGAGCCACTGTAGTGGTGTGGTGGGTAGGTATCCTAGTTTCTTTTCTCTTAGTGCAGAGACAAAATATCTGATGCCCAATATTAAGCAAGGAAAAGTTTATTTGGCTCACAGTTTGTGCAGATTTTGGTCTGCAATCAGCTAGTTCTAAGGCACGGTGGTGTGCTGAAGGTCAACAATTCAAGGCAGCAGAACAAAGCAGGAGCAAAAGGTGAGGAGAGCATGGCTCTTTCCATCCCTTATATTGTATGCAGGCCACCCCCACCCAAACACTCACACCATCTCTGTGCCCTCCTCTTGCACAAGATGAGGAAGTTTACAAAGCAAGGACCCTGGCTTCCTGCTGTCTTCCTTAGTAAAGCTTCTCAAGGCTACATGACATATCAGCCATTACTGTGGGCATGTGTATGCCCCCGCCCAAGTGTGCAACTAAGTCCACAGGAACTACTCTTCCCTTTTTTTTTTTTTTTAATGAAAGTAAAATGTATTCTCAGAAATACATTTTATGACAAATTCCAAGACCTGACTACTTCTGGGACAAATTCCAAGACCTGACTGCTTCTGGGACAAAGAAAGTTTCTCTCTCCCACAAATTCCCCCAGGACTTCTGAAGGCAACCTTTGCTACGCCACACCTCTAGAAGCTAAAGACCCATTGTGTCACACTATCACATAAATGGAATCCTACTTCATCTGGCTTCCTTCGCTTGGCATACCAATGTGAGATCCATGGGTGCCACTGCATGGGACAGTAGTGTCTCTCTTACTGCTAAGGCATCTTCCATTGTGGGGTTGTAACAAAACTCCCTTCCTTATATCTCCACTGAGGGGCTTTTCATGCAAGTTGTTTACCCTTAGAAACTCAGGTTGCAGATAAGACAAATACGTTTTAGAAGTCTGGTCCAAACTTGTAGAATCTCCCCCCATATTTGCTCCCAGCAAGTTTGAGAGACCAAGGCACAGCTGACACAGCTTACTGAAGCCAGGTTTCTTCTGCATGTCATCACTGTATCACTGATTATCTTGCAATTGTCAGTGACTCACCCTAGACATTAAACTCACTGAAATAATTGTGTTTTTGCTTAATATTTTTTTTTCCAAGGCACAATTAAGAGCTCTGGTACATGGTATTCATATTGCCTAGATGATCAAATAAACAAATAACAAGTAATCCCAGAACTTGGGAAGGCTGAGGCAGGAGGATTGGTGCAAGTTCGAGACCAGCCTGGGCTACAAAAGTGAGCTCAAAGCCAGCCTGAACTGCACAGCGAGACCCTGTCTCAAAAAGACATAAATAAATAAATAAATAACAAGCCAAGGAAAACACTCTTGAGTGTCAACGTTTATGCATATGTAAGGCAAATATGTGCTCATTTATGTCATGGATTAAATTTTAAAGAATAGTTAAATAAACAAGGATCAAAATAAGTAACCTAATTAATCATATATCATAGGCAAATTATTCTGCTGCACTTAAGTGAGAAAAAAAAGTGTGCTCTATTAAAATGAGACATCTATGAGCTACAGTATGATTTTAGACTGTATCACTACTTGGTAAAAAATTATAAATATTTAATAAAAGAAAAGAAAATTAAGCTATAACTGCAATAGTGCATGACATCATTTATATTTAACCTGAAATAAATTACAATAAAGTATCATCCTTAGGCTTTTACCCAATTTAGATTTGGAATTCTCAGTTAAAAGGTTAACATGAATTAGGTTTTGCTCCTTGAATATAAGTTTCAAGGGGAGTATTGCAAATGCTGCATAACTATCCATGTGTCGGGAGATTATTTTGCTGCTCAGAATTTCTTGCTGGTACTTATTTTGTGTTTATTGTTTGTTTGTTTGTTTGTTTTACAGAACCGGGGATCGAGCTCAGGACCTTGCAGTTGCCAAGCAGGAACTTGTACCCCTGAGCTATCTCCCCAAGCCCCTGATGCTAATTTTGATGTGCTCTAATGTCCTTCAAAAGTACTGTATTGTTGGGTTGATGGTGTGGTGATGTTGTAGCAGAGGGCTT
Organism: Myocastor coypus; assembly: GCA_004027025.1. Lineage (NCBI taxonomy): Eukaryota > Metazoa > Chordata > Mammalia > Rodentia > Myocastoridae > Myocastor > Myocastor coypus. The sequence continues at coordinate 6,091 of PVJA010010693.1, forward strand.
GCCTAGCATACATCAGAAGAAAAAAAAAAGAGTAGCATCTTTTCTCTCCATAGCACAGGTGAGAAGCTTAACGGAGCTTGAACAAATGTTGCTGTTAATCTCATAGTACGACTATACTAAATACCCCAAATCACAAATTCCAATATAGACTCCCTGTACATTAAAACACTTTGCTGGCTGCCTAGGATGCTGTATGCTGCCAAGAACACAGATAAGGAAGAACAGACTAAAATCTCTCAAGGCTTACTGTGCTTTGATCACAGTCACCCCTTTTTTTTCTTTTTTTTCTTTTTTTTTTTTTTTTTTTTCTGTGCCTACAGAGACAGTTGAAGATTCTAAACCACCAGAAGAAGACACCGGATGAAGAAGGCTACCTGTCTTGACCAGATGGAAAGAGGACCATTGCAAAGCACTAATAACCCAACTTTACAAATTGGCATTTTGCCTGAAGGTCAAGGACCTTAGCAGCCTTCCTTAGAACATCTGGACTTGTGTATTGATCCATTTTCTCTTGCGGTAGCAAAATACCTGTAGCTGGATATTTGTAAATAGTAAGCGCATTTAGCTCATGGAAAGTTCAGCATCACATGCCTCATCTGTACGACTATAGTGAGCGCCCTTCGCTGGGATCATCACCACATAGGGAGGAAATGGAAAAGGGACTGCTCATGCGCAGAAAGGAGCCCAGCGCATAGGACAGCCGGTGTGTCACAACACATTCTCAGGAGCATTCTCTCTGATCACTTCCAAGGAACTCAGTGCTCCATGACCTGGTTACCTTATGGTAGGAGTAAGAAAGCCTGACATTGTAACCTCCAGCATCATCACTCTGGGGCCCAAATTTCCAACATATGAACCTGTGGGGATTCCAGAGCTCCAATATACAGAATGCAAATGCCAAGAATTACTCCTTAAAGAGCTTTAGGATTTTTTACTTAATTCCCATAATCAACTGCAAGTGTGAACATACTGTTGACCAGACCTGGTAAACCCATAAATAGGAGATGTGTGTGTGTGTGTGTGTGTGTGTGTGTGTGTGTGCTGGGTCTCACTACACAGCTTGGACTCTTAGTGATTGATCCTCCTGGTCTCTGACTCCCTAGTTTTAGGATTACAGGAGTCTGTCACCATATCCTGACTCTGTCACTGGCTCAGTGCGCCCAGGGGCGGGGCATACAGTGCTAGGGATCAGGGATAAAACCCTTAAATCAAAGTTTTTGCTCACCTCACTTGCTATACTTTTTTCTAATCATGTGTCTTCGGTTGTTCTCTGTAAGATTGTGTGCTAAGCCAGCCCAAATTTTCTGGCTGTGTTTAAATGTCTCATCAGTCAAAGTGGCGGGTCTATATATGCATGTGTATCTATGACAATAATATGATTTTCCTTGTCAAAGAGATAGTAGTGTGAAGATTAGCATGGCCCCTGTGTAAGGATGGCACACAAATTAGAGTTAGTAGTACTATAAAAACTCTAATTGCAATAGAGATTAAAATAAACAAAATCACTCATTGCATATATACACATATGTATATATGTATATATGTACAAATATATATCAACCCTGTAATTTACGTTTCTAATCTTACCACACATTACAATATGCCAACATATACGTTTTCAACTTGAAAAAAAATGAAATTTTCTGTCTATTATGTCAGAACTTGGGCTCTTTTCTGGAAGCATTCAGGAAACATAAGAAATAAAAATTTGAGAAACACCAGTTTAGGAAATAGAAAATCAATTTAGAAATAATTCAGCTTAGTTCCCTATCATACAGTCTCTGGCCAGTGATTGCTGAATTTTGAAACATGACTTCTTATAATTTACTCCCTAATTGTCTCCAACTAAAACTAAAGTGCACCATTTTTTAAAAGTTTCCAATAAATCTTTTCTAATAGTGAAACAATGTGGTTACACACTCATGTGACACCCTACATTAACATCAACATTATTTACAGTGGCTGAAGTAGTAAAATGGATTCCAGAGCCTGACTGAGGTTACACCAAGATACAGTGGCTGTCCAGCAGATAGAAGCATTTGACAAATTTTGGTTCAGTACTTGTCATCCTACCACTCCACATCTTTTGCCACAATGTTGTTTATGCTCTTTGAACCATCAATCCTTCAGAGTGACATGTTTGGAATATATTTCAAAAGCTGACCTTCACTTTTTTCCTGTGTACTATTTTGCTTGGCTGTTTTTGGTATTGGCTTCAAACTCAGGACCTTGCTTTTGCCAGGCAAACACCTACGTCACTGAGCTATCTCCTCAGCCATCCTGTGTAATATTTGAAGCAAATCCATCAGGGAAAGGAAAGGAAGTAGAGGAAGGAGAGAGGGGAGGAGAGGAGAGGGAGAGGAGGAGAAAGAGAAAAAAGTTATTGTGATAAATCTGGATACAGAAGATGATTATGTTAGGTAGAGTGCTATCATTTTATCGGTAAAAAAAAAAAAAAAAGAGAGAGAATGTAACCATGATTGCCTATAAGCCTTCTAATATTAATCATAATATATCTGATACAGAAAGTTCACTCTATTAGAAAAAGGCATCTGCATAAAGCATCAAAGCTAGTAGTTACTGACAAAGAGAATTGAGAATACATGCACTATGATAGATTGCTTTTAAAACTCGACGAAAACCTCTAACTTTATGTGTTGGCGGTCCATTTTAGCCTATTCAAAAGAAAGATGTTTCCAATAAGTATCTGTAATTCATATATAAAGCCAAAGGAACTATTTTTTTAAACTGTGCATTCCATTGCCACATTATTTCATTTCTTTTGCTTTATTAGGCACAGCCTCATCTGCTTAGAAACCCATTCTTTACACAGAATGGCAGTTGCAAGAATGATGCCCAGTCTCTGCATATCTTTTGTTTAAAATCCCAACTGAACTATTTCAAACCTTTTAAAGGATAATTCAGATCAAACTTATAGACCACACTATGCGATTTTTTTCAAAAGAACTAATATTTATGTACTTTGCCAATTTCTTAAAACAACAACTATACCAACCTCTGTAAAATGAATAAGAAGAAATTGTGAAACATGCTCTATTCATCCAGGCCAGTGAAAATGTTGGTGGAACCTTGAGATATGTAAAAAGTTTAGGAAATATGTAACAGGAAAAGTTGATCAATTTATTTCTTTTTCTTGCAAACATGCAATACAGCCAATACATAGACATTATGCAGACATGAAATCAGCTCAAGAAGTTTCCAAATATGTGAAACTCACATTTATTCCACAGGTTCTTTGAAAACTACATGTAACTGGGAAAATCTTGGGAATGAAGCTCCAGGTTGCCCCACCCCCACGCCAGAGACATTTCCTTGCATTCTGGTTTTCTCTGCTACAAAGGAATCTGTCTTAATTGTTCCCAGCTGTGATTTCTGCTCCCTATGGTCACTTCCTGCTAATATCCAAGTAGCATAGAGCCGTGCAATTTTGTTAAACACCAATAAATACACAGCACCTTTGTAGAAGCTAATTCATGACACCGGATTTCAAGCACCATACTTATCAAGTAAATTTTCACTTGGCTTTAAAAACAGAACTCCTAAGGATGACGACTATTTTTCACAGAGGTAGTGAGATTAGGCAATCAAAAACCTCACTTTGTGCCATTAAGAATTTTAGTAAAATATTCGTTATACTTTTATTTTAAATCGTATGTATTTTATGCCTATATAAGCATTTTAAGTTATTTGTGATATATTGAACTATTTTTCGTGTATATGCAGAGCTATAGCAAAAACAAGTAACATTTTCTGACTATGTGATGCTTTCTTCAAGCAAAATATTTTGTAATAATTGCAAAAAAAAAGGACTATGAAGGGGGAATCGGCACATCAGTTTCCTCAAAATTGAAATGCTTATCTCTTCTTTATATTTTTGCTGTTTAATCTCAAGAAATAAACATCTTTTTCAAAAGTATTATTCCTGGACAATCAGAAAAAAATATTTTAAAATTACATGATCTAAAAATAAAATTAGTATTTTCTCTTTTCCATGTTACTAGGGATACAAACTCAACCACTCAATATTAACGAATCAAGACCTCATTAAACATTTCCTTAGGAAGATAGAAAAAGAAGCAATAACAACAAAAAGATTGGAAAAGTTAACTACATCTGAAAGTGATTTAAGATGTGAATGTGAGCTTTTTTATTGAAACCAGTGAATCTGAAGTTTCAATTAATGAACCCACAATTCAGGGCTATTAGCTTGACTAATAAACTATATTACTGGGTAGAAGGCTGAGGATAATAAAGACAAAGTATCAAAGCTTGAGAACAGGTTGCCAGTAGCAGAATTCAAGTAAGTTCAAAATACCTAAAAAAGAAAATCTCCAAAACAGCATGAAGAAAACCACAAAAATAACTGAGTTACTCATGCCTAAAAGCATCACTGAACTCACTGTCCATTACAACGCACAAAGATACATTTGTGCTCAAAATAATACTCATGTGACATCAATGTACAAAATGAAGATTAAGATACTACACTCTCTATGGCATTATACAATTTTGGTCTAATAATAAAAATTGTTATTAAAACATCTATATATTTTCAGAGCTTTATAAAAATCTCCACAATGCTATCTTTTTATTCTGAATCTAACTTTACAAACAATAGGTCAACACCATGTAATAAAACACATGTTGTACTTGGTCTCTTCTCCATGCTTTGAAAGCATAACATTCATATAGAAATAAAATGTAGGGGCCCGGTGGGATGGCTCAGTGGCCTAAAGCACTTGCTTGGGAGCTTGGGCGGCTTCAGGGACCGCGGTTCGATCTCCGGCACCACATGCTGCACCAGCCCTGCCTTCGGGGAGGGCTGAGCTGGCCATAAAAAATGAGTGAATAAACAAACAAAAGTTCTGAAACAAGAAAAAAAAAATAAATAAAAATTTAAAAAAATATTTAAAAAAAAAGAAATAAAATGTAGAAAAAGCAAATCGACAGAGGATTAGGTAATTCATGGTGTACCAATGCCTTCATAAGCAGCAAGCAGGAAAGCTGGATACAATATAAAAATAAACTATTTCAACCTGAGATTGCTGCAGTAGCAAGCTAAACTAAAATATAAATATGAGAAGTGAGGATATGAACTGCGGTCACTCCTTTCTCGGGGGCATTTGTTTATCTGGAGCACGGGAAGAGAGGAGGTGCTACGACTTATATCTAGACATCCTCTAATAGCCTCTGAAGCTCATAAGGAGCACTGTTTAGGGTTTCTGGATCACAGAGGGCCTACCTCTAACTGCCCTTAGGAGATGGGGCCTGCTGGACAGAGCCACGTTGCTGGGGTGCGGTCCAAAAGGTCTCTCCCCTCAGGTCCTCTATTCTCTCTCTCTCCACCCTGGACCTCTGTGATAGGAGCAGCTTTTCTCTACCATGACTACCTGCTTCAGAGGTTTGTTCTTCAGAGCCAGCTGACCAGCAACTGAAACAAGAGCCGAAATAAAATTTTCCTTTAAACTGTTTATAGGACATTGTATCATAGGGAAAAGAAAGTGACTAAGACAGTGGAAATTGGATTTTGCTTGGAAGAAAGCTACTGTAACAAGACCAAAACCAACAGAGCATTCAGTGACTGTAAAGAGCTGGGAAAGCAAGGTTGTAAAGTAGAATAGCTTCAAACATGTAGCAGGCTCACCAAAGACAACTAGCTGCTACAGGGAACAGCTCCCTCTCCCGATAAAAGAGTGAAATCAGAAATCTATGAAGACTAAGATACACCAAAGAAAATGAAATGTTACATAAGTTTATGAATAGATGTTCCACATCACTGGGAAATGAAAATTGAAGCCAGGAAATCCACTACACACCCACTAGATGGATCAAAGTACAGACCATGACAACCCAAGCGCTGGGAAAGAATGTAGAACAACTACAGTTCCACATTCTTAGCTGTGAGGAAGCTGCAGCTTGATGGTTTCTCCAAAAATTAAACACATCCTATGATCCAAGAAACTTTCCAAAAAGTTGGAAAATTATATCCACTGAAATACTATCCATAGTTCTTTGCAGTAAATTCATTTATAATTTTCAAAGTGTGGAAGGATCCAAGTTGTCCTTCAGTAGATGAAGGAATAAGTTGTCAATGGGAAAAACAAATCTACAAAGCCAAGAAAAGACATGAAGGAAAACAAGATGTGTATTACTAAGTGAAACAAAGCAATGTGAAAAGGTTATGTATAGTACCAGTGCAAATATAGAACTTTCTAGAAAAGATAAAATTATAAAGGCAATAAAAAGATCTGTGGTTGCCTGGGATTAGTGGGAAGGAGGAATAAGCGGGCAGAGCAGAGTGAATTTTTAGAGCAGTGAAATGCTCTGTGTGAGACTGTGGTGGTGGAAGTTGTGAATGTGTGTTTTCCAAGGCCATAGAATACATGGCACCCACAGCAAGCCCTAATGTAAACTACGGACTTGGGTAAAATTGGTGTATCAGTGTAGACTCATCAACTGCAACAAATGTCCAAATCTGACAGGAAATACTAATCATGACAGAGGAAATAAATACATGAGGGCAGAGTGTAAAGGTTTTCTCCATTTACTGTTCCATTTTCCTCTGAATATAAACCTTTTTACAAAAGTCTATTCTTACATCAACAAAAAAAGTAAAAGAAAATATAGACTGTTCCACAGACTAACGATGCAGGGAGGATACTGAAGTTGAAGTCTCAGAGAATCCAGTATTTTCAGATAAAAGACTTGGAAGGAATAGTACATTTTCATTCATTTTAAATTGGAGAGAGGAAGGAGATAATATATTCTTACTCATAGCAAGAGGCTGAGGGACAGAAAAAGAAACAGAAGTATCCGTAATCTGACAGAGGTGACATGACAAAACAAAAATAATGCCACAGGAGTTTCTTCATGTATTATTGCAAAGAAAGAAATAGTGCTTCCTCCTAGAGTAGTTACACTGCTGACCAAAACAGACTTTCAATGGAAAACATTGGTTGTTGAGGGGCAACTGAGTTTTTCTAGAAACAACTCACTTTAAAAATAGAAGATTGCCGGGCGTGGTGGCGCACGCCTGTAATCCCAGCACTCGGGAGGCTGAGGCACGAGGATCGGTGCGAGTTCGAGACTAGCCTGGGCTATGAAAGTGAGCTCAAGGCCAGCCTCAACTGCATAGCGAGACCCTGTCTCAAAAAGACAAGAAAAATAAATAAATAAAATAAAATAAAATAAAAAAAATAGAAGATTGAGGTCAGGCCTCCTCAAAGGCAATTGTGGTGCTTTTCTCTTAGAAGACAGCCAAATCAGGTGCCTCTGCTGGTTCCAGTGAACAGTAGGTCAGATGCAAGCAAAATCATTAGGCAATCATTAACTGATTATTAAAGGACACAACTTCAGAAGGTAACATTTGTACTGGAATTAGTATCTGGTACCTTAACTTAATAATAATTAATATAATTAATACATTGGTGAAAATAGAAGAACTGAGATGTCCTTAAAATAAACAACCAAATGTTAATTTGAGAATAGGAAAATACATCCAAAATATCTAAAATTAAGAAGTTATTGGTCTAGTATATAAGTACATGAAAATATTTTAATATATTTTTGAAATGTAGAACAAGGCAAAATAAACTATATTAACTGAAGTAGAGGTGAGAGAGCAAACTGTAAAATTAGGAGAGATTTTAAGAATTAAAAGGGACATACATAAAAGTTATAAAATATATGAGATTTGGGCTCACACAAGTAGTAAGAGAGTATTTGCGATGGATGAACTATCTGAAGAAATGATGGCTTTCAGTAAAATTATTGAAAAATCCTGATAAGTATCTTCATAGAAATCTGAAAACTTGAAGCAGGAAAAAGCATGTAGAAAGTTATTACAGCTATACTGTAATAAAATTGCTAGAAACTCAAAACAAGTGGAAAAATCCTAAAACATCTCTGGGAAAAGACACATTTCCTTCCAAGGAACAAATCTAAGAGTGACCCAGGTTTTTTCAATAGAAACTATGGAAGCCAAAAGATGAGGTTATCTTTAAAGTAACTACTAGGCTAAAATTCTGTGTCCAGTAGCACATTTAAAAAATAATTTGAGAGCCGGGTGTGGTGGCTCATGTCTGTAATCCCAGCACTTGGGAGGCTGAGGCAGGAGGATTGGTGTGAGTTCGAGACCAGCCTGGGCTACAAAAGTGAGCTCAAGGCCAGCCTCAACTGCATAGCAAAAAGACCAAAAAAAAAAAAAAAAAAAAAAAAAAAAAAAAAAAAAAAAAAAAAAAAAAAAAAAAAAATTGATGAATCTATCATTACGCAAATAAAAGTCAATGTTTTCAACAAAGACTTCATTGCAATGAATATAAAAGGATTAAAAAAAATAAAAATTTGATTAGAGAAAAATAAATGAAAGCAGGAAAAAGAAAACCATAACAGACGGGTTTAAAAATGCCCCGAATGGTTTTTAAAGCAGGCACATATCAACTATGCAAAATTATACTAAATCTTGAAAAATTTAAAAAAGGTATATCGAACTGGGGAAATATCTCAGCAATTTAAATGCTGGTCTGACAAGCACAGGACCTGTGTTTAATCCCTGGTAGGGCATTCCGTGCCAGCCCCAGAACACTAGGCATGCTAAGGTAGCTTCCAAAACCAGGAGTGGTCGCCCACTCCTGTCATCCCAGTGCTGAGGAGGCAGAGACAGAAGTATCACTATGAATCCAAACTGCATAGCAAGACCCTGTACAAAATACATACATGCATACATACATACATACATACATAATAAATATAAAAATAAATATCAACTTGTTGACTAAATTTAATATGGTACCATGAAGGGCATTGTAAGACAGAAAAGAATCATTAGGTAAAAACTGAATTAATCTGAATAGGAGTCCATTTTCCTTAACAATGCTGCAGCAGTAGTACACTAATGGTGACAAGTACATGGTAATAAGGTACTAATAATAAGGAACAATATGGTTATAGCATCACTGTATCTTTTTCTACAAATATAAAGCAAAATGTTAAAGTTTAGTTAAAACTATAGAACTAAAATGCATGAAAAAATAATACAAAATGTGGGAAGAAGATATATAGCATCTTAAGCTTCTAGTACTATCAGGCAAGTAGCGAAAGTAATAATTTAAGATAAAGTCTGTACTACTTCACGTAGGCTACACTCTTTAGAGAAACACTGCACAGGAAAACTGCAGTGAAATAATTGCCCTGTAAGAGCAGTGCCTTATTTCTATGCCCGCGAAACTACTGCACACTGGAAATGTAACTAGTATGACTGGAAAGTGAAATTTTAAATATTTTTCAGTACCATGAACCAAGCTCAGCACCTTATACTTACAAGGCAGGCACTTACCCCATTGAGCTATCTCTCCAGCCCTTAATTTTATTAAAATTTAAATAACCACATGGCTACCACACTGAAGCATAACTCTATAATAACCTGAAAGAGTAAATCAGTGGTGAAGTGCTTGCCTAATGTGTGCAAAGCCTGGGATCTCACATACATGCCTGTAAAAACTGACAGGGGGGAGAGAGAGAGAGAGAGAGAGAGACAGAGTCAGAGACACAGAGAGACAGAGACACAGTGAGAGAGAGAGTGAGAGACAGAGAGAGACAGAGAGGAGAGAATATATATAGTTAATAAGTTCTCAGAAGACAATAAGTTCAGTTAAAGTTTTTTTGTAACTTTATGATAGTGTGAAAGAGATATACATCCAGTAGAAACCACACTTCAAATTTTAAATCTTGCTTTTTCCCAGACCAGCAACATGCAGTAAGATAATCAGACAATCTTGATATGCCGGATCCTGGCCAAGCACTGCAGCTCCACTCAGCCCTGGATGGTGGGGTGAACCACTAATATTCTACGTGTTACCATGGGTTTGTCGTTATGTATGGTAGTTCTAAAGACTTGTATTTTCAAATTGTGATGTATTAAGGAGGCATAATCCCACAATAAATTGAAGAAAACTTTGATAAATAATATCTGATTGGTTTAACTTCAAACAGGAAAGAAAATATAGTACTGGTGAGCCACAAAGAAAAGAAAAGCAGTATAAGAGCTGTATACTCATACACATTCCACCTGCATGGGCTAGATACTCCCCACAAATGATAAAGTATATGGTTCACATTACTTGTAAGAAGAAAAACATCCAGAAGTGACGGCACATACCTGAAGTCCCAGCATTGTGATAGGCTGAGACAGGAGCATTACAAGTTAGAGATCAGCCCTGAGACACTTAAAGACTTAGCAAGACCTTATCTCAAAAATTAAGTAAGTAAGGCCTTCATGTGGCCCAGTGCAAAGACCTCAGGTTCAATTCTAATTGGTGAAAGCAAGGAAAGAAATAAAAAAAGGAAAAGAAGAAGGTAGGGGAAGGGTAGGGAGAAAAAGAAGATGGTGAAAGAGAAAAAAAAAGAAAATAAAGAAAGGAAAAGAGAGGGAGAGAGAGGGAAAGGTGGAGGGAAGGAAGGAAGGAGTGAAAGAGACAGAAAAAGAATGAGAGAGAGACAGAGGGAGACAGAGACAGAGGGACAGAGAGAAACACTTCAAACACAAGGACACAGTTTTGAAGGGGGAGAAAAGGATAAGAATGCCCATACTGTGCTACAAAGAGTTATGTTTTACAATGCTAAATGAACCAATTACACAAAGATATCATGGTCCCTGTTTTATGTGCACCCAAAATTATAGTTTAAAAATAATACACAAAGCAAAATTTGACAGATTGAAAAGAAAAACAGAGAAATAATAATACATGAAAACTAATAAAGGCCTCTAGATATCTGAAAAAAAAGACAAACAGTAAAAATATAAAACATTTGACACCAAATTTTGCCTCATCAACATATCTAAGTTATTGTGCTAACAATGGCAGAATGGCACTCTTCAGCTATCAAACCACTAGTTTTATTGTCCACTTACTGTTGCTCTAACTGAGGATGAATATCTTATAAAGAAAAGAGGTTTACTTAGCTCACAGTATTGGATCTGAAAGTGCAAGTCTGGGTGATCCCATCTGTGTAGCCTCAGACAAAAGCTCCAGGGCCAAGGAATGACAATGGTGGCAGTGCCTGTGGCAAAGATCACTGGTGAGAACAGAAGCCAGGGGCAGCTGTAGGACAGACTCAGTCTTTGGATGGCATTCTTTGAATGGCAACCATAATCTCAGAGCCTAACTAGAGTCACTTGAGAGCCCTGTCAGTCTTGGTGAAGGGCGCTTCCATGGAGCCCCACCCTACCACCCACCACAGAGGACCAAGCTTCCAGCCCTGGGCTTGTGCTACAACCCACATTTAAACCATAGCAGTTGTTTACCAAATGGTACCATCAACGGAGACATAATGAAAGACAAACATAATTGAGATAATTCAGAGTATTTTTAATAACAGAAAAGGTTTTCAAAATTTCATCAATGAGAAAATGTAGACAAACCAACACAATAGCCAAAGAAAAATATGAATAATTCATAAAGGACAATTTTCAATGTCTATAAACATGGAAAACTACCTAACATTATTTTAAAATTTTTTAATCTTTTTTTTTTTTTTTTTTTTTTTGTCTTTTTGAGACAGGGTCTTGTTGTGCAATTCAGGCTGGCCTTGAGCTCACTTTTGTAGCCCAGGCTGGTCTCGAACTCACACCAATCCTCCTGCCTCAGCCTCCCGAGTGCTGGGATTACAGGCGTGCGCCACCACGCCCGGCTTCTTTTAATCTTTATTTATTGATTGACTTCATATAGGGCCTCGCTACCCAGCTCAGACTCCTCCTGTATCAGCCTCCCTAGCTCTGGGATTACAGGCATTTGCCACCACACCTGGTTTTGGTGGCCAGCCCATAATACCTGGGGGTCCCGGGGCCGGCAGGGCATGCATTATCGGGGATTGAACCCAGATACTTGCACTTGTCAGGCATGCTCTTAGACTACTGAGTAACAAACACTAGTACGAAGTAATTCATATTAGAGTGAGATAATACTGCAAAGCCACAGGGATGGATTAAATGAAGACAAAAGATTAGTGTTCAGTGTCAATGGTGACATGGGACAGATAGAACTTTTAAGTCACTGTTGAAGAAAATTGGTAAGGCCAGTTTGGAATCTGCTCAGTAAGATGTGTATATTTGTTTTTATGATTCTGTATTTCCAACCTAGTTACACAACAAGAAGAAATCTGTACAAATGTCTACCAGGAATTGCCAAAGGAGCACTATTCTTGATAAACCTGGTCCAGGAAAACTAAAACTCATCATCTGTAAAACGAACAAGTGCCTTGCTCCCTGTTAATGCTATTGGATGCCATAGGGCAATGAGCCATGGGCGTATGAAAACCACACACAACAGAATGAACCATACACACTAAACATTAACTAAAGAAGTCAGTTACAAAAGCCATACATACTGCAGGTACATATTTAAAAGTAAAAAATCAAGCACAACTAAACTGTGTCAATTACATACTTCCCAGATAGGAGGTGAGAGCAACCACGGGGGTACAGGTAACGTTTGGGCCTTCAGGTGAGATTCTGCCATCACATATGGGATCTTTTTGTAGGCATTCTTTTTTGACAACATTTATTAGTCCTACTTTCTGTGTATGTTTATGATTTACTAAAATCTTGGTGTAAAGGTAAAAAAGAAAATAGAGAATTCTGCTTCTTACTCAAGATAGCTTCTTATATATTTATGTCAAGATAAATAATTATTTATTTACATCAAGATCTCGCCAACCTCCAGGGAGAATTATGTAGTCCTCTTATTTAAGCTCTTTCCTTTTGACAATTGGTAGGTATGCAGTTGCCAGTATCAAAGCACAGCCTCGCCATAGGTAGAATTTCTGCACCTCCTGACAGCAAGCACAACCTGCCCATTTCAGGCTCCTTTGGTGGCTCATTCGTACCCTATCGCCATCAGGAACACAGCTGTATTACGCTGCACCAAGCATTGGTCCACATGTCCATGTCTATCAGTACATCAGTCTCTTGGTCCATTAATGAATCGGAAGTATACACAGCATTGAAGTTTTTTTTTTCTCCAGGGATGGTTGAGCACATATAAGTTGAGGAATATTGCTGAGTGTCTTAAGAACTTTCCAAAATAGTTTATGGGTTAGGACTCTCTCCGCCAACGTCCCCCCCCCCAAAAAAAAATCTATTGCCTATCTCTGTCCACAGTTATATGTGTCTCAACTTTGTACTTTCCAAGATACCAAAATAGGTGGCAAAAATCAATTTTACAGGGCAGGCAAGGGATAAATCAATGCAGAGAACTGTAAGAGCAGCAACTTCACTTTCAGTCCAAGGTTCCTCTGATGTAAAAGAGAGGCAGAATAAATTACTCCTCCGAAGATGTCTTCCCAATCAATATTTCTATATTCAAGCCTCAGCTGAGCCAGGTTGGAGCGACAGCACACAGGGAAGGTGCTGATGACACCCTCTCACCCTGACACTTGAAGGCACGCCGTTCACCACGCTTTCGTTTTTCCTGCTTTTCCAGATAGTGTCCAGCATGAGAGGTCTTCCTAAAGGCCATCCATTTGAATTGCAAAGAGAAAGCAAAAAAAGCACCACAGACTTTTGAAAAACCCTCTAGGATCTTACTTGGTGAGATCTGTGAGACTGTACTAATCCTGTTCACTGGGAGCATTAATTACATTATATATATATATATATATATATATATATATATATATATATATAGCTTTTCCTTCAAATACACTTTTGGAAAAACATCATTTGTTCACAATAAACTGTCTGGGGAAAACAGAAGTTCCTCCAAATCTCAACGTCCTGAAACGGTCTCATTCCTTCCTTAAGTGACTTGGCTGTAGGTTGTGGTAATGGCTCAGGAAATCTGTCTCTCGCGATAAGTCTGCATGTCCATATCAGTTTTTGCTTCTGAGGCAATGAGGCAATGGAGAAAGTATTTAGGAATCTTACAATTAAAGCATTCATCGTGGAATTCTCATGGTTCACTTTTGCTCAGATTTCATTAGGAATATATGTCAATGGCCACATACAGCTTCAGGAGAGCACAGATGCACCATTCCTCCATCATTACCTTGTGCTCATGAGACAAAAAAAGACCCATTAATTAAATTGTAAAATAATATGTTGGGGGACTGAGGAGATAGCTCTGCAGTCTAAGTGCTGCCTGGCAAGCGCAAATCCTGAGTTCAATCCCTAGTACGAGATGCCATGTCAGCTCTGGAACCCCGGGTGTACCATGTTGGTCCCAAAACTGGGCATGATAGTGTGCACCTGTAATCACAGACATGGGAGGCTGAGACAAGTGGATCACTATGAGTCCAAACTGAGTAGCAAGACCCCATATCAAATAAATAAATAAATAAATAAATAAATAAATAAATAAATAAGAAACAATTAATAACAATAATGTTTTGAGTTACTTAAGGTTTTAAGCCAATTGCCCAAGCTGCATCAACTCTAGATTTTGCATAATGTAAAGAAGAAAGAAATGATTTAAAACCAAGGAAGTGATCCCTGCCCAGGCATGGAAAACAGGGTCTGCCCCCTTAATGAATTGATTTATATAGCTTCACAGTACTCTGAAGTCTTACGGGTCTGAGGTCAGCCTCAGCGCAGCCAAAACACTGATTTAACATCCAACATTATCCTAGCAGGCACGCTGATCCCAGAGAAATAGAGAAGCTATGTACACAAGAGGTACCGACCATCAGCATAAACAGAGGCGCCCCACGCATTCTGTAATCTATCCAGAGCAACAAGCATAGCTAGGGAGCGACACCCAGCTTAGACCAGCCAGACTGCAGCCCACTCTTCAGAGAAGCAAGAACAGTTACAAGTGTTGGTTATTTTAAGCCACAGATTCTCTGGGCAATTTGTTATGCGGCAAGAGCTGATCAATGTATGGAGAGTGGGGAAGACATTAGCCATTTAAAAGCTGCAATGAATCAGGGAAAAGTAACCCAGTAGAATCTGGAAAAGGGACAAGAGACTGTTCTACAAAAAAAATTTAAAAAGTAGTACTCTTAGAAAGGAAATTAATAATAAATGAATTCAATATGATTACTTTTTTAAAATTAAGATACAGATACTAACAGTATATATGTCTTGGCTTGTGATCTGTACATAAGTGACCTTTAAAAACATATTTAAGACCATTTTTAAAGAAAATGGAATGGTAATAGCAGAACCTAACAATGTATTTGAGTGGTCATTAATTACCAGCCTATAATATAAACTCCAACATGATGCTTATCACAGTTATTTGTGTATTAAAATTAAAGGAATGTCAGGGTTTTAGAGGAGGTGGCTTTTGGAAAACCACAAGAAACAATGATGTCATTATAGAAACTTCTAATTCCATTATAGATTCACAATATAGATTCAAAAGTATAAATAAGTGTTTGAAAGAAAAATTAAGAATGATATATTTAAGAAAGTTTATTTGAAACAACTTCAACAATAGAAATATCAAGAAGGTAGTCTGGTCCTGGTTAAAAGGGAGCAAATATTGATTTGGCAAGATTATGAAGCCAATCCAGACAACATATTTTTGTAAGTAGATAAAAGGAAATTAAATAAGAAAACTTTAAAAAGTAAGTAAAGGATAAGGAGATCAGGGGAAAATTAATAGTTGATGACTTGTTCAGAATAGTACCAAGGTGTTATTTCACGAGGAGCCTCAGCCCAGGAATTCTAACCTTTACTTTGATGAGAATTGATTGAAAAGCTTACAAAAATTCAGGTGATCACATCACGCTCAGAAATTCTATTCAATTACTTTGGTTGTGATCAAACACTGTTACTCAAGGTCTCTGGAATTTTAAAGTTTAGTCAAGGTTAATAATAATGTTGACTTGGCCTACTCAAAATATAAGTGTTGGTTATTTCCAATGGATGCCTTTACCACTTGACCAGATCCTGGGTAGTTTCCAGCATTAGTACATTTATCCCAGTTAGGTCCACTGACTTCTATAGCCTGATTGTGATACTTGTAAAGTTTCTAATAGTCTAATTTTGATTTTTATGATCCAAATATGTAGGAAGTATCACTTTATAAAATCTTTACAAAGTTACATGTAGTGCTTTTTTTTTTTTTTTTAAACTATGCCTGGAAGTAGTACAAGTGGGCTACATGACAAATACTGACAGTGTTACCAGGTAACCCCTGAATCATCTGCTGTGCCTAGAGTGACAGTTATTTACCCGGCAAGGCACTCGTATCAAGGACATAGCTCAGTGACACAGCACCCATTCCCAGAAAAAAGAAAAAGCACTAGTTTCCAAATATACAAAGTATATTTTTAGTTTCAGCATGTTATAAAGGAGACTGAACATTATTCTATGAAAAAGACTGAAAACAGGAAAAAAAAAAAAAAAAAAAACCTATGTCCTAGATTCAACTTTTGAAAAATAGCATGTTTGTATGTTTTAAGTGCAAATATTGATGACAAATTGCAAATTAAAAAACAGCTACAGGGCTAGCCAAATAGTTCAATGGATTAAAGTGTCTGCAAACTGGTACAGGGGCCAGAGGTCTGATCCCCTGGCCTGCCATGCCAGCCCTCCCCCAGGGTACCCTGAGACAATTGAGACTGGGAGGCTCTTGGGAGGCTGTAAACAGGTGGATCACTGAGTCTGATCTAGTAGTGAGACCCTAAACACCCTGTATGTAGATCCTTCTCTAAAAAATAAATAAATAAGCAAACACTTAAAGGACAAAGAAACTGTTCACTGCATACTTACTAAAGTCTCAGCATGGAAACAAGGGTACAGACTAAGATTCTGAAGGAAAAAAAAATTGAGAAAGCACACAGGAGTGAAAAAGGCAGAAAGGAGGGAAAGAAAAAGAAAAAAGCACTCTTCCACTGTGAAGGGAAAATAAATAAATGCACACAGTGACATACTTTGGCTTACTACCTGACAAGCTTGCAACTCCATTAAGGTGATTACATTGGAAAATTTCCTTTGGGGTCTTTTGGTCAATTAGTTTGATGTGCTTGGGACTAAAGAACATTGTACCATCTCTGACAAAATAAAACAAAAAAGGAAATAAATATAGGACCATTTACTGTGAATATATATATATCATATATACCAAAATATATATATCATATATATATCAATATATATGCAATATATATATATATATATATATATATATATATGAGTTAGAATGGACATACAGCTTTCTCTACTTTTTTCTCATTGAGAAAAAAGGCTTATACTAACATTGTTTAGACAAGATACCATGTCTGCATCTTGTCCTCTGAAGAACTATGAAGACAACAATATGCAATGAATTAATTATTGTAATTGTCCTACTAACCTGTTTTGAAACTGTTTCATAGCTATTTTATCTTTTTTCTTACTAAAATGAATAAAATAATGAAGTAAACAAAAAATCCTCTCACAGTTGTTTAAGTGCAACCTACGAAACAGCATTATAAAATAGACACTCAGCAGCCTTAGCAAAACAGTGAGCAGCTTAAGCAAGAGGATAATGCTTAGCAGTTAAGGATCCACCTATATGCGCTTCTGTTCTCAGAAACAATCGAGTTACAGCTCTCTCCTCCAGATTTGGGAGCTACTCAGCCAGCTAAGGGGGGACACTGGCCAGCCTTCTCCAGCCACAGCCTGGCAACTAGCAAACACAACTGCAGCAGGCAACACGGGCACGGAGAGCCAGCGATTTCCACGCCTGGACAGACAGAGAGGCTGGGGAGAAGCAGGAAGAGAATGTAAATGCAAAAGCTATTTCCACCAGAAATGGTAAAAGGGCCTTTGTTTGTAACACAAGCCTTGATTTCCTGACGCTTCCATGTCCTAATGGCAGGTTATTTTTACATTTATCTTTGTAGAGTCACACTCTTCTCTGAGATTTTATAAACCATTTTCCTGCCTATGGAACAAACCAAATGTTCTTTCTGATTTCCTTCTCTGTCGACCTTGAAAAGGCCAAGCCAGAGAATAGCTGTGGCTACATATTAACCGATGTGTCTAAGGTCCTGGCAGGAGAGGAGGAGGCAGAGTCTAGTCACACTGAGAGTATTTCACCTGTGACACTGGGCTCAGTGTTATTTAGTGACTTTTATTCGTACCCTGAAAAGTTAGAGAGGATAAAAATAGAATGAGGGGAAAATAGTCTTTAAAAATGTGAAGATATTCTATTTGGCCTTGAACTGTGCATCTGAAATGAATTCTGAAAAATAACTACTTTTGTGGATGCATAAAAATTAATGGAACATGATTCATTAGGGACCTCAGATATTCAAATTAATAAAGAACATAATCAAGTAGGCATCATTATTGTATTCTTTGGCCATTACCTACACGCCGCAGTGGACAGAGGAATGTGGAATGTGTCCTTCACTGCTACCACGCTGCTCCAGGCACTGGCTAGGGAATTAAGGATTCATGCCTCCACATAATGATAAATGATTAGTGCTGTGAAAGTAATTGAACTCTTTGTTCTAGACAATCCCTTGCAGTGTCAGCAAGAAGCTGGAACAAACTGTGTCATTTAGCAGAGTGATGCTATAAGTGAGAAAACCTCTGATCCCTGCACAATTAACTTCCTAATAATTTTTAGGTTCTCAAGATTCAATGAGAGAATTAATATAATAGACCATGTAAATTTGCATCGGTGACACCAAGCGATGCAAAGGCACCACAAGGAATGAGAAATTTAAAGAAATTAACAACTGCGCTCAAATATAATAAGAGACAGGTGTCAAGCTGTTAAAAGGATGAGCGCCATAACTAGGGCAGCTGAGGCTGATAAATACACAGCTGTTGCGGAGATTAGTTATGTGGTAACAGAATATTTGCTTCCTTGTGGACAGGCCACTAAGCTAAATTATGTGACAAGGAGACCATGAGTATCCTGGAAAGTGAAGTAACAATGATATTGACATCGATTTTGCATAATAAAATGCTATAACTCAAAACATTTACTGTAACTCTGTGCCTTCAGATTTTCAGCAAACTGATTTTATTAGTTATGAAGTTACTCAGTTTTTTTCATTAAGTAATTCTTTTAAGACAGAAACAGTGCAATCGCATCATATTGCATGAAATTCAAAGTGACCCTGTGTGGACAGGTACATGTTTTCCTTGCTGTTTGGCACTATCAAACACTTTTTTGTTTCGGGTGATTTTATCAAAATATGTCCGTATTGAGTACAAATTAATCAGTCATATTTCAAGTAATTCTGTAAGTAAATGCTCCTGCTGAATAAAGACAGAATTTAGTCATTCTCAGCCTCACACTCTTGGGGGGAAAAACAGAAAAGAAAAAAAAAAGGAAAAATTTTAATAACCTCTAAAAATTTAGCATTTTACAAACAAAAGAATATCTGACGTTCTCTTGTGCATTGTAAGACATGCAGCCAAAAGAAAAGTATATCAAAGTACAGAAGTGACTATTTTTACGGCTGCCAATTGTATTTTTTAGAGTCTGTGAATGAAAATGTACTCTAATCTATTATTTACAACTTCTACAAAAGTATACTTTCCTCAGTGGCACTACAGTTAGGCAGAGAGTCCTCAGTGTGTGCTATTTATATTTTAACAAATTATAAATTTTCTCTTACCAGTCCTGTCAATACCACCTCACATGAGTTACACTCACACTGGCAAACATGCGAATTAAAAATGGATATATTTCAGCTGATAAACTGCTTTGAAACCTCGGACAGTGCAGAACCTGCCTCTGAGCTTGTACCTGACTAAAGGACAGTAAGGATGCAACAGAGACACAGAATTACGTTAAAATGTGAGGATTGGGCTCTTGTCTCCTCCCTTCAATGAAGATCTCAAGTGACTGACACACTCTGCTTATTCACTGAGACGCAGGTTCACTTAAAGTAGCAAGGATTCTTCTGCCCCACCCCCCATACATGGTCCACCTCAGGGTCAACAACAGGACCCCAGCAGCCGGCACGCATGCGCACTGCCTTTCTCCCTAGCGCTCACAGAGGACCATTAGACTTTAATCTTTCTATCTGGTCTCCTACAAAACACCATTCCTCATAATGCATTAAAACTTTTCTGTGAGCCGGGCGTGGTGGCGCATGCCTGTAATCCCATCACTTGGGAGGCTGAGACAGGAGGATCCATGTGAGTTCGAGACCAGCCTGGGCTACAAAAGTGAGCTCAAGGCCAGCCTCAACTGTATAGCGAGACCTTGTTTCAAAAAGACAAAAAAAAAAAAAAAAGACCTCAAAACAAAAACTTTTCTGTGGATTGATACATGTTTGATCACTGACTAAATAAACATTCTTCATAAGATATTAGCCAATTTTTGTTAGTGTTATGGTTTATATCTCGTTGTACCCCCAAAGCCTCATGCAGTCATGGGACAGGGACTTCTATAGATTGGGACTTGACTCAGTCACTGGGATTATGTGATTTAGTACTGATCTAGAGTTTGAGACTTGATCCATGATCCCTGGGATTATGTGTTTTAAGTACTATTGAGACTATGGGTGTGACCTAAGGCGGTAGGCTGAGGTAGAGAGTCTGAATGTGATGTAAAGAGAGACAGAGACAGACTAGCACTGTTGCTCTGCTGCCCTGTTTGGTCGGCTGCCTCTGTCATCACTTTGTTGCTGTTCCACCACCAAGCACTGGATGCTCTCTGCCCTGTTCCACTCAGCCTTGAGCCAGCTGAGTATGGACTGAAACCTCCAGTAACTGAGCTAACTAAACCTTTCCTTTCTTCATTTTGAGTGTTGGCTATTTGTCCCAGCAACGAGTAAAGAGTAATTAAGATAGTTAGTAATCAGAAAATTTTTGTTTCTTCTTGGATAGCTTTAAGGAAAAGTCATTTCTTATGATTAAAGTTAATTTGGTAGTCAAAATTTGAGTACTTATAATCTTATTCTTTAGAATAATTTTGGTGTGCATTTTTATTGCTGTTATTTTGTTTTGTCTTGTGTGTGTGTGTGTGTGTGTGAGAGAGAGAGAGAGAGAGAGAGAGAAAGAGTGTATGTGATTGCCAAAAAGTTAAGCTTCCTGAGCCTTTAATTACCACTGATTTGCTAAATTTGGATCCAGGAGCTTTAGTGAACTGAACATTCTCTGGCTAGTTGCCTAATCAGATTCATATTTAAATCAACAGAGATGCCAATGTAGTGATGAATTTTCATAACACTCAACTATTCTCTTTTTAACAAGCATAAAGAAAAGAAAAAAGCATTATGTTAACTGTGAAATCAGTTGTTATGATTTAGATATAGAATGTTCCCCCCACCAGCCCCCTCAAAGTCTCAAATGCATTCAGATATGTCAGGTATGAAAAGCGATTGGATTGTGGGCATGTAAGGCTCATAAGTGGGTAAATGGCTAAAGTTATGAATTCATAGGAGAGACAGCCTGGCTTGGATACTAGCAAGATAACCTGGAAGAATATATTCTTATCCCCAGCCTCTCCCTTCTTTTTCCACTTCCGGGCAGCCAATAGGTGAACAGTTTTGTGCAGCAGGCAACTGGACCAGGCAGCCTCTGGCTTCGAGCCAACCACTCGTGGAACTGTGAGCAACATAAACCTTCCTTCCTTCCTTCCTTCCTTCCTTCCTTCCTTCGCATTATAAGTGTTTCATCCCAGTGACGGGACGGTGACTAACAGGATAGTTTGAACAGAGCTGTTTCAAAATATATTATCTCCTTCTTTCAAGAGCAGTGACTTCACTTGGTAAGCCTGAAACACTAAGAAAACTGGGGGCTGGGGAGATAGCTCAGAATAAGTGCTTGCCTGATAAATGCAAGCACCTGAGTTCGATGCCAGGTCCTGCAAAAATAAATAGATAGATAGATAGATAGATAGATAGATAGATAGATAGATAGATAGAGAAAATTTACCCTCAGCGATTCACACAATTTAATGAAAAATCGTATCATCACTACCAATATGGATAATTGTCAAAAAATGTCTTCAAAGTGACATGAGCATTTTAAAATGCTAAATGTGGCCATAGTTGTCTTAGTCACTTTTTACTCATTGCTGGGACAAATACCTGACACTGAAAATGAATGAAGGAAAGGTTTATTTAGCTCACAGTTCGTAGAGGTTTCAGTCCATATTCAGCTGGCCCAAGGCTGAATGGAGCATGATGGAGAGCATCCAGTTCATGGCGGCAGAACAGCAGCAAAATGGTGACAGAGGCAGCCAATCAATCAGGGCAGCAGAGCAGCAGCAACAGCTAGAGGTCAAGTCTGTCTCTCTGTCTCTCTTTATATTACATTCAGGCTCTCCACCGTAGCCCCCGCCTTAGGCTATACACATAATCCCAGAAGTACTTCGACCCATAATCCCATCAGTACTAAAACCCATAATCCCAGGGATCATGGATCAAGTCTCAAACTCTAGAAGTCCCTGCCCAACGACTCCATGAAGCTTTGGTGGGACAACTAGACATAAACCATAACAATAGTATAAGATGCTATATTTTTTTTATTTTTTTCACCATCTCTGCCTTTGAAATTATGAAACAAGTTTGACTGGATATCTTGTTTTACACTAGAGTAACTGTTAATTACAGCAATCAGCTGCAATTCAATAAGCTTATACATATATATTAATGTGTGTTAGTAATCGAAACAGAGACTATTATGTTTGGTTTGGGGAAATGCCAAAGCTATAAAGTTCAGAAACCTCATGAATTCGAAGTTGGGTTCTAGAAGCCAATAAATTCACATTTGTACTACGATATGGTGCAGTTTCTGATCCTTGTGTGCATCCCTTATTGTATTCTCATACAGTACTTTCTGTTTATTTACCTTTCTTCTCTTATTCCTCCAGCTTATTCCAAAATGTTCCAATGTCATAGTAATAGGTTTTTTTAAATTTTTATCCTATTTCTGTGGCTGCATGTGTGTGTGGGGGGGTGCACTTGTGTGTGTGTGTGTGTGTGTGTGTGTGTCTTTTTGAGACAGGGTTTTACTGTACAGTTCAGGCTAGTTGTGAGAGCTTATTTTGTAACCTAGGCTTGTGTTGAACTACCAAGAATCCTCATGCCTCAACCTCCCAAGTGCTGGTGTTATAGGTATGCACCACCATGCCTGATTTTTCTATCACGTTTTTTTATTTGTTTGTTTGGTTTTTTTTTTTTTTTTTTTTGAGACATGTTCTCACTATGCGGTTCAGGCTAGTTGTGAGAGCTTACTTTGTAGCCCAAGCTGGTCTCAAGCTCACAACAATCCTCCTGCCTCATATGCTGGGAAAATAGTGACCATGTGCCACTGTCCCTCACTTCTATGACTTTTCATGCTCAACAAAACTGCCTGTCACTTAAGGCTGTGGCATAAGTTTTGACATGATCAAATAAATTCCTAGGAAATCACACCTAGGGAAGAGAAGTTCATGATAATATGAATAATTCACTAAAAAATCAAAAGGTGTTCTGAATGTAGTAGTGATAATTAATGAAAAAAACCCACAAATCCTAAAAAAGAAAAGTAAAGACAGACTTCAGGATGGTTGTAGCCATTGGAAGGCCAACATTAAGTGGACATTTATTTCCTTCAGCATGCAATATTTGCCCAGATCCGGGTAACATGACAGTACTGGTGATAACGAGTAAAGCAAACATCTTCCTGACCATCTGTCCAGGGGAAAGCACAGTGCAGGAAATAACCATTGTTCATGGGTCAACCATTATGAGTAGACAAGGGTTGTCCATGTTTGGGGTGTGCAGACAGCACCTCTGTGAGTAAATGACATTTACTTGGGAACCTGAAAAGTGAGGGGAAAAACAACCACTCCAAAAGTGACAAGAAATACATTCCAAACAAAAGAAATGTGCCAGGATCCTGTAATGAAAGAGAGCTTGGGATGACCAGAGAACCTGAAATAAATGTCAGGGAAGCTGGGACAGTGAGAGCCAGAAGGTTTGGCAGAAGTCAACGCTGGAGCAAGACATAGTGACAAGTGAAGGCAGAGCCTTGGACACAAAAGTTCAAGTCTCTTTCCAAGTCCAGTGAGAGAATTTAACATCTCTTCCACAGGTCCCAATTTAATTTTGCCTAAAAGGAAAAGAATGATAACATACCCCCAGCTACTATGAATAGATTTTGGACAAACAAGAGTAAATGTGCAGTGGTAAACAAGAAGACCAGGAAAAGTTCCGATGTGAGATGTGGCCTCAGTGTGGGCAGTGGCAAGGCACGCACTCACACACAGAGTTCTCTGCCTATGTATTTACCCAAAGGATGAATGGTGGAACTGGCAGTGAAGAAAATAAGGAACTAGGGCTGGCGTTCAGGATCCTGGCATGAAAAAACTAGGTGATATCAATTCATTTACCCAGATGGGAAACCCGCCACAAGGGAGGGACAGCCAGCTTTGGGAATTTGAATCAATATTCCAGTTTTAGAGATATTTATAGGAAGGTGTCGATTCAAGTGGACAAGTCTATACATATGGAACTGGAAATCAGGGGAGATGTCTTACCTAAGATGCTCATTTGGAAATCATGTGCACAATATAGTATTTAGAGAAATAAAAAGAAATTAGATCCTCCAACGAGAAGAAAGAAGGGTAAGGATCCATGCACCGCCAGCACTTGGAATGGCAGGGCCTGGGCCATCACTATGCAGTTTTAGCTTTCTGAAACGTAGTGTGATCTTCAAAGGGTCTTCCAATGGAAGCAGGAAACCCATGACTATCTGGATGGAAGACATATATAGTTAGAAAATGATGCCACATATTAATACCTTGAAATTTTTCTCTTAATAATGCCACACAACTTTTATAATTTTCATAAAGTTCTATGCCTACATTCTGTTTGATCTACAAGTCTCCCATTGCAGATTAATTTTGGTATCAGGATGTATATCCTTCCCTTTCTTCCAGTTACCTGTGTTTTTAGCTGAGTTCCTAGTCTTCCTTTAAGTGATGTTGAATCCATCTTGCAGCATAACTTTTGATCAAGAAGTATTATACTGCCCTACTGTCAAAGCACAGACTGAAACCAAGGGGAGACATTTCTCTATATAAACATTTACGCTGCGTGCCATTCCCATTCAAGTCTTAAGATGCCTCATTGCAGCAGGCTGAATTTACTAATGAAATGTTATTCTTTTGATCCTCAGATCGTATCTTCCATGTCTCCCATCCTCCTCCTCCCACAGCATGGCTTTTCTTCTTTGATCAATGTCAGATCTGAGCAATAAACCCAAAATTACTCTGGCATAGTTTAAAATTGATGGATAAATCTTAAAACATTCTCTCTCTCTCTCTCTCTCTCTCTCTCTCTCTCTCTCTCTCTCTCTCTCTCTCTCCCTCCCTCCCTCTCTCTCTCATCTTTTCAAAAAGGAATTTGAATAATTATTGTGACATCGAAAGCATAAACTTAAAAAAGTTTTCAATGTTATAGTTTTGGAAGAATGCGTTAGGGGAAGACTAATCAGATAGATGGGGATCTTCACTACTATTATTAGCATTAATATTTTCCAGGCAAAACACCCATTTTAAGCACAGAATATAGATTTTAGATGAAAGGTCTGCACTGGATATCATATCTTCTTTATGCACTATAAAGTCGTGATGCCCTGACACAGCTGGATTCTATGTAAAGGTAAAACTGAGGCATCAAGCTTTTACCTCAAAAAAAAAAAAAAAAAAAAAAATGCTTGAAAAACTAAAAGATACATCTCCTGTTTAAAGTCTGTTTTCTATAATATGTTCTATACTTATGTATTTATTTTTCTCACTGAAAAAAGGAATTTGAGGTTTAAAATTGCCTTCCTTGCCGTTTTTCATAGGGAACACAAAAGCGACGTGCAAAAAGTACCAGATTTGAAAGTGTAGCAGAAGCCCTATTATTTGAAACACAGTTCAAGTCAACACAGACAATAAAGCCATTGGCCAGGGTAAAATTTAACTGACCCTTTCAAGATTGGAAAAGATCTTCAATCAAAGTGTTTCCCTCTCAGAGGGGGAGGAACTCCTCATTGAACTGTTTTAATAATAAAACCGACTGAAATAGCTCTCACTTGGGAAACATAAGCTAAAACAAAAACAACAATAAAACCCCACTAAAATTGGGGTTAACTAGTCAAGTAGTTCTTTCTGAGGTGCATTGCTCTACTTCAAAGGATACTAAATAGGAGAGGATTTTGTTAAAAGATTAAAACAAACCAGGTGAACAAAACGAATAACTGAACAGTGGTGTTAGCGCTGAAGCTGAAAGTCTGTGAAGTTTGCTCAGCTGGCGTTAAACATAGGGTTTGAAACATTTTGTAAATGGTGTAAAAATGAAAATGATCTGTACACAAGAGGTAGCAATAAAAATATAATGCTGAGATATTTTTTTCCCTTTTTAACACAAAAGAGGAGTTGCAGTTTTCTTGAATGTGTTTACGTGGAGGTCACAATCCTTGCTGAAGAGCTAAGCACTAGTTAGTGTTTGGCAGGACACAAAGACAGCAAATATCCCCATAGCATCCACTTCCTGAGAAATGTGGGGAAAACTTTCTTGAAGATACAGGTGTTCACTGTAAAGAAGTAGCTATTTTTTAGATGCTCTACTTAGCTTGCTAAGTTTTGGCTCGCTTTGCTCTCAATCCTGGCCAGTACCTGGGGACATTGAAAGTCGTCACATTAACGTCAGTGGATGGCTGGGAAGAATTCCACAAGCTGGGCCTAGTGTATCTTCTCCAAAAAAGGAAGACAGAAATTCTCACTTCTACTGGTTCAGGCTGGGAGCACAGGTGATTGGTACAAAAATCCTTCACAAAGGAATGTTAATAGAAGCCATAATTCTGGCACCTTCTCCAACTGTGGGAAGCAGGTCAAAGGCCACAGTGAACACAGCCCATTATTAATTTCACACTTGAGTAAAACCACACAGCTAAGCACTCCCTGCTTGAATTCGAAACAGCAGACTACTGGTTTCAGTGATAACCAGAATATAGATTTTGAAAAAAGAAAAGGGGAAATTATAGAATACAAGCTTTTCTATTACAGAAGTCACTTCTTATCTATTTTTAGGTACTTACAGAATTCAATCATAATTTACATGTACATAATGGAACTATCAAGGTAGTCAACGCTTATCCCATTGGAATTAATCAAAATATAAAAATAATTTTTGAGATATTTTTATCAATGACAAATTTCTGTCCTCAAATCTGAATTAAGGTGAAAATACTCTCATGTCTTTCTTCTTCTCTGCTTAGCTATCCTCATTGTTCTTACAGCCCACTCTATTCTTCTCTTTTGTAATACATTTTTCTGCTAAGTACCAATTTTTCTCCAACAACAAATCTTGTAATCCTTACAAAGCTCAAGTACAAGTGCTGTACATATAATCCAGTAGTTCACCAATAAAACAGAGGCATGCATCATGATATCATGAATGAGTAACCCTACATTCATCTGTGGAATTATTAAAAGATTATAGCAGCATAGATTTAGTTGGACTGGCTCAGTAAAATAAAAAAGCCTTGTTAGTCAATGGAAAACTGATTTTTTAAACAGAATGCTTAGGTAATTTTAATGTCTGTTTCACATGATTTTTATCTGCCTGAATAATCAAACAATAATTTGCAGGAGAGAGAGAGAGACAGAGAAGAGACAGAGGAAGAAAAAGGAGGAGGAGGACGGGAGGGAGGATGGGAGGGAACGGGAGAGAGAGGCAGTACTGCTCACAGGCCCTTCCTTTATCCTTTGTGTACCTCTTTGTCTTAAGCCCTGACTTTGTTGCAGGCCCTCCCTCCGTGAGATCCTTTGGCGCTGTTAACTTTCTAGCCATCAGGCAAGAGTAATGGTTTCACATCCACTTAGCACTTTCCTTTTTGGGTACAAGAAAAATTACTCTGGTTTAGACAGGCGTCCTCTTTGCTAAGCTAATACCTACAGCTGTGCCTTATCCATCAGATGAACAGGCATTGTTAACACAGATGTTAACAACCAGAGCAACTATGAAGTGAAAATATTGATTAAAAAAAAGTACATGTTTCTCAAAGCTAATTTTTACAGGTTTGATATGTTTTAAGAATTTTTTTCAGAAAAGCTCTTTACCAAGGAAATAATGACGATGGTGCAAACTCAGATACCAACTTGCCAAAACCAAGTCACAAATGTTTTTCTCCATTTCTTCACTTCAGTTTATGTGTATACGAGGGGCCTGAGAGTGTTTTCTCATGAGAAAAGCCCATTTACTTGAAAAATACATTTAAGAGGTATGAGCAATACATAGGACATCATATACAATCAACTCACAAGTACACACATAGTTTTTAAGATCATTTTTTAAGCAGATTTGATAATGGGCCTGTGTCTGTCATACCTCCTTTTGAAAAGATGCCTAGTTTAATACTGTTCTTTACCTGTTTAAAAAAAAAAAAGTTATTTTCAAGATTTATGCATATATGTTGAGCAGTTACAATTGCCAGATGATTTATATTGTGTTTAAGGTAGCCTACTAATATGCTAGCAGAGACAATTATTTTTAAACAATGTCCATTAATATACACGATATACGGGGGGGAATTGGAGGGCTCCATCCACACCTCCTGTTTTGCACCTTGTCTTTCCTCCCCTATACATCTCCCACGCCCCTCGGACCCTGGTCTGCTCCATTCAGCAGGATTTGCACTTTTACTGCACAGTTGTGACTCCTTTATGCTGCCGGTTCTTTCTGTTTAAGTTGCACATGTTTTCAAAAGAAATCAATCATTCTGTTTTTGAAAAGATCTAGGCAAACTGAGAGGGTAAGAGGTGGTCATCCAGTACAACGTCATCCACCCAGAACAAGCTTAAAAGCCTTACAGTGTCATATTCTCACTTCCCAGCATAAATTTTAGGTTATTAACCAAGATTCTTTATTTGATAAGGTGTTTGGCTTGTTTTACAATAACAAAAACCAGTAAGAGAACAAATAGCATTTGTACGTTCTCTTTAGGGAGCTTCTACTCCATTCTTATAGAAGCAAAATTCTAAAATCGCCATTCACACACCTTCAACTAGCAGGAACCCTGAACGCCTTTCTCTCATAATGTACCTGAAGATTTGGCCAAATAGATAATTTTACATATATATTAACCTATAAGCAGATATCATTGTCACATAAATAGAAGTTGTGTGAAATTGAAAGGTTAAAAGTCAATATAAAATCCTCCAAATTTTGAAGGTATTTGTACAGTAGGATTTATAACTTGTTTATAAATTGCCATTCGAGTATTGAATGCAAAGGAAATGCAGAAGCCAATGAAATAATACAGGCTTAGGTGTGAAAGCTTTAGATTGGCATGACTAGACTTTCGAGGATATGCTCCTAAGGCTGAAAGATTATAAATAGGATTTATTGTCTCATCTGTGCAACAGAAATAGTTCAGCAAGTGTTGGGTTAAATGTCTCTATCATTGTACTATCATACCCACCTGAAAATGTGTCCCTAAATGCTTGTAGCTCATAGTGCTACCATTAGTTATTTAACAAAATAATATTATTTGAATACAGGAAAAATGTGAAATGAAATACAGAAAGCCCTAAGATATTCGAACCATTGAAGTTAATTTTTTTGTTAAAAATAGGCATTTGCTTTCTACAATGTGTGACGTTCAAGGTAAAGAACTTGTCCTAAGCAGTAATAATGAAATCTGTGATTTCAATGTAATATTATCCCTAAATGATTGATTTCAACTTGTGATTTAAAGTAGGAAAGTACAAGTGAAACACGAACAAAAACTATTGGAACACACAGTGGAATCTACAAAAAGACCACTTAATATTTTTAATTTATTTCATTATTATGTACTTCTTCCTTTTTTTCTTCTTTTCTTGTGATATCTGCAAAACACTCAGGACCCTTGTGCTTGCCAGACAAACACTTATTCTACTGTGCTATCTCCCCAGCCCCTATGTGTACTTCTTTAGTAATTGAAAATTGACCAATCAAGTAAGTGTAGTGCTGTAAAAATTTGTTTAAATATATTTAATTTGCACATTTGGCTAAAATGCTACAAGCTTTTAAGTATTAAGGGGCACCTTAATATTATTTAATATTATTTCCAAATGTTATCACTTAATATTATTTCCAAAGTGTCATTACATTTTTCTAGATAAATTACTACATAAGTAAGAATTATAGGGCTAAGAAAAACCCAAACTTTAAACTTTGCAACTTTTGGGCCCGGCGGGATGGCTCAGTGGTCTAAAGCGCCTGCTTGGAAAGCTTGGGCGGCTTCAGGGACTGCTGTTCGATCCCCGGCACCACATGCTGCGCCAGCCCTGCCCTCAAGGCGGGCTGAGCTGGCCATAAAAATGAGTGAATAAACAAACAAAGGTTCTGGAACAATAAATAAATAAATAAATAAATTGATTAATTAATTAATTAATTAATTAAAAAAAATAAAATAAAATAAAATAAAAAAATAAACTTTGCAACTTTATTTAATTAACTTTTAAACAGAAAATTCAGCGTAAACATTTTGTATCCACATATACATGAGTAGATGTTCAAAAGAGATCTATTAAGTCATATTTAACAGAGCAGCTTTTAGAATAAAAAGAATCTGGATTTCTTTCATTAGTATATTAGAAAAAGATAACAAAAACTGAAAAAAGATTTCTGTGCTGCTAGTAATTTGATTCTAAAATAAATAAATTGTGGCATCAATTCAGCAAAAGAGATTTATACATTTATGTAAACCTGATGGCGTTTATATTTTTCTCCAAAACTGAGTCAAAAAAAAAAAAAAATGAGTCAAATTAACATACTGGTAAGACACACCTGAAGGTATTAATTTTTAAATTAATTGTACTGGTATATTTTTGACATACATAAAGGTCCATTCATAGTAGGAAATTTGTGCCTGTACATGATATAAATATGTATATGTATGTATATGTGTATAAACATATGTAGATTTACATTTGTAATTCTTTTTACCACATTTCCCTCTCTTTATTCATTGCTTCTTCCCTTCTCCATTTACCAAATTTTGTTTCTATTGCTTTCCTTTCATTCTTTTTTGTATTTTTATCCCTATTCCCTCCCTTCTCCTTCTGCTTCACATTCTCTTGTCCTCTTTCCTACTTGAACATTTTAATTATTTGTCTTGAATTACCATATTCTTGCCCTGCATTTCCCAGAGACTTCAGTAAACATAGATTTTGGAAATGGTAAGTGGACATTTAAGTGAAGCCCTACTGTTCACTGTACTTAGGACAGAAGATCATCAGAGAAAAAGTCTTAAATAATCATAAAAAGTAGTTAAATTACATTTAAGAAAAATATCCATTTCTTGTATTGAAAACGAACACCAGGGGCCCAGCGGGATGGCTCAGTGGTCTAAAGCTCCTGCTTGGGAAAGCTTGGGCGGCTTCAGGGACTGCTGTTCGATCCCCGGCACCACATGCTGCGCCAGCCCTGCCCTCAGGGCGGGCTGAGCCGGCCATAAAGGTGAGTGAATAAACAAACAAAGGTTCTGAAACAAGAAATAAATAAATTAATTAATTAATTAATTTAAAAAAAAACGAACACCATTAATATTCTTCAGAAATAAAGTGTCTCAAATTTCTTTTTTTCTTTTTTTTTTAATCTCAAGATCTTTAAATTTTTTCAACAGCTACGAAGCTAGAAGATACAAACCAAGCAAAACATTAAAAGCAAGTTGCCAAGTGCTAGGAAAGGATGACATGGTGAATTCACTAATGGTTAACTTGCAACACCCACCTAAACTGAGTCGGTGTGGTTCTGAGCATGGAAGGCCAACCTGAGGACTAGTGCTAACAACATACAAGGAGATCTGGAGGCAGAGATGGTGTGCTGTTGCTGTAGAAACTTGATACGCTGATTTTCCTGATATATTCTCATCCGCAGAGGAGCTTGGGTATTCTATGCCACTGAAGATGGTTGTGGTTCTCTTTGGTGGAGCTCTGGTGCTTACCTGGAGTGTCACTTCCTGGATCCAGTGCAGATCCCTCAGCCTGCTGGTACAGATTCTTCATCCCATGATTCTAGCTTCCACCCCTGGCCTTTGGGCCTTCCCAGTGCAGATCCTTGATACAGACTTGCATGAGACATTGTTGTGGGCTGTCACCCTCCAGCTGGACTGATGCAGGACTCTGTGATGGGCTGGAGGTCTTCAGCAGGACTTGTGCAGGACATGGCCATGGGATCCAGGCCTTCAGTTGGATTCTCTGGGTCTTTAGTGCATGATAGATCTCCTGCACTGCTCTGCATTTGAGTTGGTGGGTAAATGTTATAAAATATTCCTATAAGTTGTGCCAAGAGGGCACATGCAGTACAACGGGAAGACCTTCATTCACCCAGGAAAGCAGTGAACTACAGCCATATCGGCACTAAAATCTTGAAATCATTCTTTTTCTTTTTTTATTCATTTTAATGAGAAAAAGGGTAAAATAGCAATGAAAGTTTCAAAACAGGTTTGTAACAATCAATGCATTGCATACTGTTGTTTCATAGTAGTTACTCAGAGGACCAGATGCAGACACGATATTTTGTCTGAACCCGAGATGAAATCAATTTTTTACAATAATTTTAATCATAAAAGTTTGCAAATGGAGACAGGTACCTCACCCCATCCCACCCCCAGTCTGCCTTCTGGTTCACTACCTAACAGACTTGGGTGCTTCTATGAAGGCAGATAGAAGCCCATCCTATTCTTGTAAGGCAACTTGTGACCAGTATGTCATCAGTCCTTCCTCGGCTAGTAACGTGCTATTAACAAATTAAGGCCCTCTGAAGCTGTCCTCCGCCAAAAGCACTGAGATTAAAACAAAATGCTGCGGAGGACTCCCTGGGGATCCAGGAGAACTGAGAGGCCTTCAGTTTTTCTAGCAAACTTTGCAGTTATGGTCAGTAAGATAGCTCAGTGGACTAAGTGCCTACTTAAGCAAGCACAGGGACTGGGATTCGAGCCCCTGAACCATATGCCACACTAGCCCTGCGTCCAGGCATGCTGCGCCAGGCACCAACACCAGGCATGATAGCCCCACTTGTAATCCCAGTGCTGGGCAGGCTGAAGACAAGAGGATCACTATGAGTTCAAGCTTTGTAGTGAGTCTCTGTAGCAAGTATGTTCATATATTTTTTAAAAAGATCAAAAAATCTTAGCAACTAGATACAGGGGGCACAATAGCCTGCTGTGAGCACACATAAGCCAAGGAGAGCTCAGCTTCCAGGAGATGTTACCCTGTCTTCCTGAGCCTCTTCCTCCCTCCCCTATTCATATTGGTGTAAGAAAGCACACCACAGCCTTGATTCTCATCACAATCCCTCTAAACAAAGGCAACAGCTCAAGACTAAGGTCCTTCTTGCAGTGCTCTCCTCCAGTTTCAGCTGTCTCCAGAAAGTCTCACCACAATGCTTCACCTCTTCATTCTCCTGGGGAGGGCTGGATCATCAGAGAACCTGGGATTCCCTCCAAGTGTGCAGCTCTTAGGAGCCACAGAGAACTGAAAAGCAGCAGAATTTCAGAGAGTAAGAAAATAGTCTACAAAAAATGTATGCTCAGTGTGATAGAAACAGATGAAGCAGAATGTCATGGCAGTTCTTCGTCACAAGGTAAAACTACTACTAGGTCACAACTCCCAGAGGTTTGAGGTTTGGAGCCTTGTAAAGAAGTAAAACTGAAGTAGATCTTTGAGATATTCAAACCTGGATTGAGCTGGAAGCAATCGCATAGTGTGCTGTGCTATGCATTTGGAGCCGGCTGTTTATGAGGTAGGATGAGAGTCATGAGCCATTATGAACTATTGGAGGAAGAAAAAGGAACTGGATCAGAAGGCAAGGAAGGAAATCAGTGCCTATCTGGCCTGCAGAGAGGTAAGTGTGGATCTGCGCAGAACACGTTATCCTCATTTAAGAGACTTGTGCTTTCTTTTTCAGCCCTCCAGATCTCTGGGAAAGAAAATCAAAGTCAGTGTCTTTGGACGTTTAGGTGCTGCCACCTGCAGATGCAGTTGGTAGTGTGTGTAGCACGCATGGTAACTCTGGAAACACAAAGAATAGTATGGGTCTGAGAAGGTTTAGCAGCAGCTTTGGCTTGGGGAAAGCTGAGACATTCTTATGGCCATTACTGTCATCAGCACATTTGTAGGAAAGGGAAGTGGCTGGTAGCTGAGGTAGATTGATACTACTGGCGAAAGGAGAAAGTAAGTTTCCTCGAGAAATCCACTGAAATCTGAAGTAGATGTAAAAAAAAAAAAAAAAAAAAAAGTATTTGGAGATGGCATTGGCGTGGCATCAGCACTGTCCCATCAGGTCCACCAACAGGTGCTGAGAAGCTATCTCCTTCTCTTCCCCATTTCCAGGGCTGGGCTTCTTCATATCATGTGTGACTCCACCATCAAGAAGTTCTCTTTCTGCCCAAGAGGAGCTTCCTCCATGACTACGGAGTCAGGTTCATGAGATACATTGTAATTCTTGGAAGTTTCTGTCTGATATCTTTCCACTGGGATGGGTGAACAGTATAAAATAATCAGTTTGGGTATTAGCTTGTCACTAGTAGCTCTAATCTGATTGGTCCTCCATAACTTGCTGTACCCTTTGCTCCACTTGTTATAGAATTTGTCAGGGACGACTTCCAGCCAAGCCACTTCTGGTTAGAGTCAAGTGTCAGCCGGGATCAGTGTAGATGTAGATTTACCCTCACCGGAAATAAACTACTTCATAGACCGATGGAGGCCAAACCATGCCAAGAGCAGGTCACAGTCCAGCCCTGGGCTCTCCACAGCCTCCAAGAGGTAATCTTCCTGGATAACTTGCTCTGCACAGATCCACACTTACTTCCCTGAAGGCCGGATAGGCACTGATCTCCTTCCTTGCCTTCTGAGCCAGTTCTTTTTTCTTCCTCCAATAGTTCATAATGGCTCATGACTCTCAACCTGCCTCATAAACACCCGGCTTCAAATCCAGAGCACAGCACACTGTGCGATTCCTTCCAGCTCAATCAGGTTTGAATATCTCAAAGATGTACTTTGGTTTTGCTTCTTTACTATTTTCCAAATAACCAGTAAGGTACCAAGAAAACAGAAAGCTATCACTTGATAATCGTTGAAGACTTACACCTTCTTCAAATCCCTTTTATAAATGATTCACTGTAGAAAAGTCCTTCTCTATCATGGTTGTTTAGTTTAGTTTAGTTTTGTTTAGTTTAGTTTTGTTTTGTTTTGTTTTGTTTTGTTTTGTTTTTTGAGATCCTAAGGATTGAACTCAGGATCCTATGCTTGCCAGGCAAGCACTTATTTTACTGAGCTATCTCCCCAGGACCAACATGCGTTTTTAACATGTTTCACCAGAAAGAAAAATAGATCATCCACTGTATCTAGACACATATATAGTTATGTGTATATGTCATGGCATATAAGCAAAGAATATGGTATAACATCATAGGAACATATAACCCACTAATTTCCATCCCCACATCAACATCATGGATGGATAATATTGAATTTGTCCAACATTATTTCTACCTTTTACCATTTCTTTGATATGTCCTGCAATTCTGGAAACATGGAAGAAAAGAAAGAGGGAAAGAAGAAAAAGAAAAGAAGAGCAAGGGAAGGAAGGAAAGAGGAAGGACATCACATCAATTTAAGCTATTTTCAGCCTTTTATAATAACAAATACTAAACA
Organism: Myocastor coypus; assembly: GCA_004027025.1. NCBI lineage: Eukaryota > Metazoa > Chordata > Mammalia > Rodentia > Myocastoridae > Myocastor > Myocastor coypus. The sequence goes on from PVJA010010693.1 coordinate 41,691, forward strand.
GGTATACAGGAGTTAAGGGCTGGAGCTAGCTCATACAGGCTCATCAGTGTGTATTTTATTAATACCCCCCAAAATTTGAAAGTCAGTTATTACACAGATCCATTATAAAAATTAATCACATAAACATACTTAAATGCAGTATTAGGAAAACAGAGTAACAAGTACTCAAATTACATCACTTTCTAATTACTTTAATGCCCTTTGCTGTGATCTGTGTTCTTGGGGTTATTTATATGCATTCTGTCTCTACTGCTGAAGTTCTCTGGGTGGCGCACTACAGAGCATCTCTTCCCAATTCTCAGTTCCGCACTTTTAAAACTGGCCATGCTGTAAGCCTTTATACCATGGATGTCAACAAATCAAGTGGTGGCTTATGTGGGGGAGGCATTGATCAGCACGTACTTGTAATACGAAGCATCCCGGATTAATAAAACACATGCTGTAAATACATGTCATGTTCTTCAGAGCTGAAATAGTAGTGGGGGCGTGAACTTTCAAAATGTTTCACAAAGGCCATTTCTAAATGTGTTGCTGTTCTCAAGAAGAAAGGAGAGTATTTGGCAAGCGCAATGAGAAATCAATAAAGCACTCTACGCCTAGTGCAGACTGATCCATTAAATTACATTCCATTAATTGTTAAAAATAACTGTCAGCATGTAGATTTCAATTGTGGGTTGAGAAATTAATTGAATGCATATATATACCCATGTAATTTATACAAATAGAATTGAGAAAAATCTGCCAACATCATTCCGAAATGCACACCATATAAAATATGAGAAACAATAGCCCAAATTTATACTTTCTTTTGTTTCTTAGAAAGAAGCTGTATTTACCTGTTCTACACTTGTATTGGACTCTAGACAATTATTATGTTCACTTGAGTAATGTGTGAAGAATTTTGCCTACGAAACTTCAATTCTTTTATGTAAGAAAAAATCAGGCTAATCTTAGGAAGAAATAAGCAGATAAAAGATCTGGGGAAATGTGATATAAGAAATTATGGCTAATGCTATCATTATGAATGATGTATAAAGGAGTTATAAAATATGCTCAGTAGGAACATGCTGATAAGCAGCTATTGTTAATTATATGCCAAGTACTACTGTAAGCGAACTACATAAAAGAATTTAATGTCTTCTTCACAGCAATCCTATATTCAATACCTTTTAAATTGTCTAATGTGCTTATTTTAATATTGGGAGCTATAGAAGAAAACCTATGCATATTGGGTAGGAGTCAACAATATAAATTCAAACTTATTCTACATTATATAAAAACCAATGGCAAAACCCAACCTTTCTAGGTTTTTTCTATCATTGGGAAACCATCCACTTAAATTAGTTGTGGCCAAAAGTCCAGAGTCTTTGACGCTTGCCCAAAGATTTATGTCCCATAATTGCTCTAATTTAATGAAGTCGATATTCCATTTAAGCATTATCAGAAAGTACTTACATGACTTCAAATGGGGTTATTTTTCAGGAAGAAAATTGAATCCTCAAGTAGAATATTTGTGTGAATTTAACCCCTTTAAAGTGAAGGAAACTCAGATTATGTATTGAGACAAAATATGTCCTATAATTAACTAAAACTACAAGAAGATGTATTGCAGCCGAGTTGGAGTTAGACAGCTCGCCTAGTAGACCAACAGGTGATGAAGATGCAAGTGTCAAGCTCTCTGTACATTTGCTTAGAGAGTATCCTGCTAGATTGGGCTAAGTGACTTCTTCTCTGGTTTATCTTGCATGTCTTTATTATGTTCAAATAAAGTGTATGCGCCCCAGAAATGACATTCACACATCACACAAGTAGAATTCAAAATCAAAAAGTTGTGTGGAAGTCTCTTGACACTTCTTCTTCTTGTCAATGCTTCTCATTAATTCTGGCTATATTTGCTGAAACTTCCCATACTGGTACACGAGGACACTTTCAGCTATGACTAGCTCTGTGGATAATAACTAATGGCTGAATTGGGACTTTTCATTTCCCATGGCCGAATTATTTTACAGTCTTTTTCATATACTAACATTGCTTTATTTTTTTTAAGTGTCAAGTCCTTTGTGTTCGGAAACACATGTACATTGTGTAATATTTAAACTTAGAGAAATAACATATATGTCACCTCACATCTGTGTATATATGTGTGTGTGTGTTGAGAAAATCTAAAATCCACTTTCTCAGTGATTTTCAAGACTACATTAACTATATTTATCTTGTTATATGCTAGATCTCTTGAATTTATGCCTTTCAGCTGAAATTTTATATTTTTTTATCATCTACCCAATGCCCTGCTCATGACCTGATAGCTACTATTCCACTTGCAAATCCTTCTTCAATTGCTGCCTTTACATAAATGACACACCAGTAGGCAATTTAAAAGAAGGTATTGCAGGAAAACACTGGCTAAAGTAATTTAAAATAATTTTCAATTATGAAAGCCAATATATAGCAACGATCGAAAACTTAAGAGCGCAGAAACTTCTGGAAAATATTTTAAATTTTTATTCATTTAAAGAATATTATGAGGCCAGAGAATAAAAGCTAATTTTCCCTCCTCAGCAACCAATGGGTTGCAGATGAAATTAAACAAGAAATTAGCCAATGTCTACAATTTAATAAAAATTCAAACACAACCAACCATTGCATTTATGGAATGCAATGAAAGCAGTTCTTAGAGAGAAATTTATAGCTCTGAGCTCACAAATTAAAAAAGCAGAGCAGGAGCAAATAAATGCCCTCGTGCTGCACTTAGATCATCTAGAAAAGGTAGAGCAAACCAAACCCAAAGCCCAAAGATGGGAGCAAATTATAAACATTAGAGCAGGAATTAATTTAAATGAGATGAAGAAAACAATACAAAGAATTAATGAATCAAAAACCTGGTTCTTTGAAAAATTAAAGTAATACCCTAGCTAATCTAACCTCATCAAAAAGAGGAAAGAAAAATCTTAAATTCAAGCAAAGGAATGAAAAGGATGACATTACCACGGACTCAGTAGAGATTCAGAAGATCATTGGTAGCTAGTTTGAGAAACTTTACTCCCACAGAATTGAAGACACAGATGAAATGGACAGATTCCTGGAAAGGTGCAATTTACCAAAACTGAATCAAGAAGATAGAAGAACTCTGAATAACCAATGACAGTCATTGAAATACAAAAAGGAAAAAAAAGTCTACTGACAAAGTAAAGTCCAGGTCCTGGTGGATTCACTGCTGAATTCTGCAAGAAATTTACAGAAGATATAGTCCCAATACTCCTCAAGACCTTCAGTGAAATTGAAAAGGAAACAATCCTCCCAAAATCATTCCTGGAGGCAAGTATTATACTGATACCAAAACCAGACAGAGATGCAACTAAAAAAGAGAACTACAGGCCAATCTCCCTCATGAAGATAGATGTAAAAATCTTCAATAAAATCCTAGCAAATAGAATACAGCAAATCACAAAGGAAAAAAAGAAACTAATCAAAGCTGTTTCATTGCCACATAAAAAATTGTTCATCCATGGTCACAACTTAGAGGGGAAAATCCCATATATACTTGAAGATTATTTTAATGATGGCACTGAACATATTGTGCAACCATACTTGCATTATGTGTACTTCACTGACATTCAGTAAATTTTTTGTTTCATTTCTGCAAAATGAGACCAGGGTCACTGTAACACTGAGCTACATTGTGTTTTGTTTTGTATTGTTTTGTTTTGTTTTGTTTTGTTAGACAAAATTCAGTTATTATTTCCCCAGGCTGGTCTCTAACTTAGGATCCTTCTGTCTCATCTTCCTCAGTGGCTGAGATTTCAGTGTGCACCACTCTGCTAAGCAGTAACTTGCTTTTCCAATATCTTTTTTTCCTTGTTTCTGGATTCCCCTCCAGATGACTGCTCTCTGGAAGGAAAGCTGCCCCTGCAAAAGACGCATTTTGGGACAGGTGGGAGAAAACAAGTAACCCTGAGTGGGGCCAAGGCTGAGCAGGCCTTAATTCCTGCAAAGGACAGCACAGGAACTTAGCCAACACATCACTTATGTGGTTACATAAACGAAGCCATGTCATTTATCAGCATATCATGAGACAGACTAACCACCTTGTATATGGAAGGTAGCACTGACATTTCTCAGGGTATTTAATGTTCTGATGATCTAATTTCCTAGACTGCCTTAGTCACCAGTCCATGATGAGCAAAGGTTTGAACTAATGGGTCCTCAGTAACAATTCTCCCATATTTTTTTTCTGGAACCAGGGATTAAACATAGGTCCTTGCATTTACCAGGCAAGCGCTTATTCTACTGTGCTATCTCCCCAGCCTTTACTTCTTTTTTAATTCTCCCATATTGATTTCCAATTTCCTCCAAGTGTCAGATAAGAATTTACTGAAGACATATAACATTCTATAGATATCACTTGTTAAATCCACACTCCAATTAACTTATGGAATCACTTGATATGGTCCATTTTGATCAGGCAAAACAAGCATAAGACATTCTACTATCTCAGGTGCTGCATCATAAAGAATTCATTTAGAAATAAAAAACACAAAAGCAAAGTCAGTATTTCGCATCCATCATGAAATTCACCTGTTTCAAAAATCTGAGAATAATTACAAATCAATCATTCTTTAATTATGGAAACTGATATATGCTAAGGGTCAGAAAACTTGTGAGTGCAGAATTTTCTTAAAAATATTTTCTTTTTTTTGTTTACTTAAAGAATTTCATTATACCAAAAAAATAATAATAATAAAGGCTAATTTTCTGAAGAGCACAAAAGAAAGAAACCTAAATAATCCAGTTTGGCCCCTCAGTCAGAGTTAGGTTAAGCAAGATATACTTAATATCTGAATAATTAGTGCCCAGGATTTCAAGAATGAAACTGGTCTACCCCAAGATGGAGCCCTAATCAACAAGACAGAGCAAAGGGTCTTTCATTGCTTTGCAACTTCATGTTGTTATCTGCCTGAACAGTCCAAGTCAGCCTGATGGTGCTATAATATTTGAATGCATAGGTTTGACTCCAGGGACCTCTAGAAGCTGAGGAGGGGTTTAGGTTGCTCTACTGGTTTGCTTTACATTCAAGTTCAAATGTCATCATGTGATTTGAACTTCGGTCTACAGTTTAAGTGATGTAGTTTAAGATAGATCTGTTATTTAAGCTGGCAGTGATAGTGGAGTTACTGTGGACAACTAAAGGCATTGCAGAGATTAGATTTAGTGACAAGATGTAGAGTTACAGGGCAAGGCTGGCTGTCAACAACATCTAGAGTGGGAAAAGACAGGTGCTCAGTAAGCGACCTCTGACAGGCAGTGAAAAAACAAAGACAAATCCTTGAAGTTCATGACTTTGGCAGGAAAACATGCAACAAAAGTTTTAGACCAAAAGAAGGGAAAAAAGGGCAGGCCAAATAGTTTAGTGGATTAAAGCGTCTGTAAGCAGGAGCAGGGGCCGGCGTTTGATCCCCAGGCCTGCTATGCCAGCCCTGCCCCTGGGGCATTCAGACAGCAATTCAGACTGTGCATGGTACATTTCCCTGTAATCCCAGCTCTTGGGAGATTTTAAACAGGCAGATCACTACAAGTCAAATCCAGTAGTAAGACCCTGACACCCTGTCCTATAGACCCTTCCCTTTGAAAAAGAAAAAAAGAAAAAAAAAAAAGTTACAAAAAACAAAAATAGGAAGATGGGGCCGGTGAGATAGTTCAGCAGTCTAAAGTACCTGCTTAGCAAAGCTTAGGCAACTACAGGGACCACAGTTTGATCCCCGGCACCACATGCTGCGCCAGCCCCACCCTAGAGCAGGCTGAGCCAGCCATAATAATAATTAAAAAAAAAAAAAAGCCAGGCATGGTAGCAGCACTTGGGAGGCTGTAATCTCAGGACTTGGGAGGCTGAGGCAGGAGGATTGGTGCGAGTTCGAGGACCAGCCTGGGCTACAAAAGTGAGCTCAAGGCCAGCCTGAACTGCATAGCGAGACCCTGCCTCAAAAAGAAAGAAAAAGAAAAAAAAAGACAAAAATAAAGGAAGAAGGGAACAAAGAACTAGGTACCTATTAGGTTAGTATCACAATACAATGTCAAAAAGTATAAACAATTAAATAGCCAACTAACTCCACATATCTTTACATGTTCGTTTACTGCTTCACACATGCAGGTGGTTGATTAGGTTTTTCCCAATTTGCTACAGTTTGGTAGTACTTATATGCTATTTTTATTTAAATTAATCTGAAATTTATTCACATTTTTATATGCCCCCTTCTGTAAGATATTGGCTGCCAGATATGTAATATGATGCTGTCTTCATGTTTCTCAAGCTTTTGTGTACCCCCAAGTCACTTGGGGATAAAGCTGAAAAAGATTCCAGTGCCACCAGTCCAGAGGGAGAGCACCCATTTCTGCATTCCTCACAGGCCCCTAAAGGATCTGAGAACCACACTGTGAATATCAAGACAACACGTACATCTTCGGATGCATGCTTAAATAGTTACCAGCAATATTTTAAAATTTATATCATGTAAATCATGCCCCCATCAAATCTAATGACAGAAATACAGACACTCTGCTGAAGTTGAAAAGACAGTAAAAAGATTTTGCTTTCAGGGAGTTGACTGGCAAGAAAAGATTATGTAAGAAGCCAAGGGGACTGGGAACATGGGGTATTTTAGAGATCTGCATAAAAATACATCGAGAAACTCTCCAGAAGCTGAGGGAATGTGGAAGAACATGTTTGTGAGCAGGGCAGAGGGTAAAGAGGTGTTTTTTCAGGGGACCCTGGAACACAGTCTGATTCCCATGTTTCCTTGTGAAGGCTGTACCACAAGAAATTCATCCAGCCAAGAGCTGTGGATCTCCTCCTTTTAGGAGCATATTTTGGAAATAATCTACTTGCCCATGAGGGCAGAATTTATTATCGGGAGTTTATCTCCCTCGGTGCTCTTTTCGCTTACCTGTCCCCCCGGAGGGTCATCTTTTTCAAATTTTCATGCAATTAATAGAGTAGCTGTCCTGACCAATTTCCTTCTATCAGAAGATATTCTACCCAATTTAGAGCAACACTTGTATTTATAGCATATTTATGTGCCAAGTGAATTTCAATTTCCTTCTCCTTTCCCACTCTTACAATGTGGGAAGATGAATATATTAGGCAGACGAAGTGAGGGCAAAGACTCTTGGTTCTAGCTCTCATGGAAACATGATGTCTCTTCAGTAACTTTTCTGTTTGTCCTATATTGTAGGCAGAACAATGGCTTCTCAAGGTGTCCCAACCTTGACTGTATTATAGGACAAGACAAATGGGTATGAATGCTGGAGGTGGAATTAATTATTATTTAGAACTCCCCAGAGTGGAAAGCATCAAGAGAAGCATTCACAGTCCTGAGTAATGAGATGGTCCCCATGCACCATGGCTAAGGGAAGGGATAAGAGGCCAAGGATGGAAAATACTAGAAAGCGCCTGCCCTCCGAAAGAGTCCTGAAGTAATGCCGCCCCAGTGACGTCCTGATCTTAACTCAGTTAGATACATGGCAGACTTTGACCTACAGAGCTTTAAGAAAATAAATGTGTTCTCTTTTATCCCATTAAATTTGTAGCTACTTGTTACAGCAGCAACAAGAAATTAACACGTCCTTTCCCTAATTCAGAGACCTCTATTTGGCTTCTTTTGTTTTTCCAAGAAGCTACTCCTCATGGGATCTATTTCTTACATTTTAGTCACAATCTCTATGTCTTGTTTCTTTTTATTATAACTAAATATCGATCTTTCTGGGTAACAGAGCTAGCTTCCTTCTCTCCTCTATTGGAGTCACATATCTGCTGACCATGGCCCACGTGTAGATTTCACATGTGTTTGGGACCCACAGGTTTTTATTTTCACAAGCCAAATTGGAACACGTTTAGGAGAAACATATATCCCCTGGGCTTACCACAATTTTTTCTATTCTGTTCTTTCTTTTACCTGGCCTGCTCTTTGACTTATATTATTTGCTTTGACCTTAAAGGTTTTGAACTTGAGGATCCCTCTGCAAAAGTATAAGTGCGAATGAAGAGGGCAAATGTTATATTTTATAAAGGTAGCATTTGACTATTCCCAGCATTGGGGAGGCTTAAAGCAAGGAAGATTATGCATTTGAAGCCAGCCTGGGTTCACAGGAAGTTCAAGGCTAGAGTAGAATATTCAGCGAGACTTTGTCTCTAGACAATAACAGAAAGATTATATTAAAAAGGATTCTTCAATCGCACAAGTTTATTTATTTAATTTAGGGAAGGGTCTACAGGGTGTTCAGGGTCTCACTACTAGATCAGACTCTTAGTGATCCCCCTGTTGACAGCCTTCCAAGAGCTGGGATTACAGGCGTGCCCCAGCACACCCAGTCTCAGTTGCCCTCCCAGGGCAATCACATAAGTTTAGATCACACCAATTTAGCAGCCTTGATTATTCAAATTATCTTATCTTTAGGCATGGACCCTATACTTGTATATATTATTTAACTGCACATAGTATAAAACATTTCCCAGACTTGTGCCTCCATGAAATTTTAACTAGTAGATTATCTTTCCTGTCAGATTTTGGAAGTATAAATGTTGTTCAGTATACTCTGCATAACTCCTCAAAGCTACATACTGTATAAAACAAATCTTGCGATCCATGAACTATGTGCTACATACTCTTGTAAGTACTTTCATACAACCCTAACATGATGGTGGACATTATTATTATCCTTATCATACAGATAAAGAAAATGAGCTAGGAAAATGTACATGCCCAAATCTACATAAGTAATAAGCTACATAGCTGGAGTTTGAATCCCACCCACCATGTTCTGGAGTCTACTTGCTGGACCTCCAGTTACATCTGGCACTCATCTTGTCCTTCATCCAGGACTCTCTTGCAGATCACTGGCAATGGAATCCACCGCCGATGGCCAGGTCAAAGGTGCTGCTCCAGGAGATATCCGAGGAGGGATCAGAGAACTTCTTGTCAGAGAGTTGGAAGCGGTACCCATGCTAAAGGTGTCAACTCCAACCACAAAGCCCTTGTAAGCAGGAGACTGTAAAGGGATAGCAGAGTCTACTGCATGTTAATAGGACCAAAGGTAGTGCTTTAGAGGAGAAGACCAGCCTGCCTGCTCGAAAAGATCCACAGAGTTGTTTTATGCGATTCTGCAAAGGCAGGCTGAAATCAAATTGGGAGCAAAGAATATCAACAAAATAATAATTTTGTCTTACTTTTCCAACTGAAGGAGAACTGAAAATTTTCTCATAAGGCAGGTAATAAATTGGAGGGTATTGTTGGTGTGGTGATGTTTGCAGTTTTTTTTACAGTAATTAATACGTTGCATATTGTTGTCTTCATCATAGTTGTTCAGAGTACAAGATGCAGACATGATTTCTTGTCTAAACATCATTAGTACAGATCTTTCTTTTCATTGCATAAAGAGATAGTAGCTGTACATATAGTCCAATAGTCCATAACAGTAGTGGATTATCAGCTCATCTGGTATTATGAGAAGCTGTTGAGTTAAGCCTTTTACAACTCAGCATATTTATATGGCTTTCCTTTTTATGCCTTATGGTTAGATTTTCCTGATAGATGGCTAAGGCCAAGATAAAGCAAGACCTATACAAAAAAATGTAACTTTTTTTATCTAACAGATCAGTCAGTTCCCCTCAGATTTACCCCAACACCGTGTACTGAGGTTTGCAGAATATTGTCAGTATCAGCCATCTGGATGAATCACGGTCATTGTATGACCAATTTGCCCTCTGTGAAAGCCTGAAAGAACATTTTCTCTCTAGGAGACTCTCCTTAGGCACACTGTACATCATTGATCACTTTCCTCTGCAGCCCCATAATCTCCTTGAACAGTAAATTTGGGACTCCACTGTGTTATATGCTGTTACAGCTCAGCTTCTTTTATGTCCTGTTTTCACTGACCTTGAAGGGCTAGAGTCAAAATATTGACTATATTTACATCCCTTCTTTTTCTCTAATTATTTGGTCTGCCACCTTAAGTGATAAACCCTCCAGAGGAGAAGCTTAATAATATTATTCACCATAACACAGGCACTTGAACTTAACATCACTATCTTTTTGAATATCAAACACTTTAGACATAACATGAAACAGGTATTTTCCATTAATTGTTGATATTTTAAACTTTAAATCCCTATAAAATGTGTGGGGGGGAAAACAATTGCACATTGTTACACAGATATTTAGGAACTTACCATTTACACAATTGTAGCAGTACACTTCTGTGGCCTTTTTTCCTTGTCTCATATCCTGTTTTATTATCTTTATTCTTTCTTTTTTATTTTTAAACAAATATTTACTTGAGAGAGAGTATAACAATAATTGATATGACATTAGAAGTAGTGCCTAATTAGAAGATCAGAGTGATAGGCATTCCAAGCATGGTTTTAGTATTACATATTGCTATACTCAGTGTATTTGCTTAGCTCACAGGTATCAGTACATATAGTTAGTCAGGGTGCAAATTCTGCCAATTACATGCTAGTTTCAAAAACCTGTTGGGGATTTTTAGAAGGACTTTCGGTTTTTTAACAACAAAAAAAAAAAGGTCTGAAGAAAACTAGTCTTCCCATTGGTCCTCTCTTGTACCATCTCTTCTGCTGCCTTCCCACTAGGTGGCACTAGAACCCAAAATCAGGACTTGCAGAAGCCTCATTGCTGTGTTTGTAGGATGACATGCATGAAGCTATTTGGTGTAATCTAAACCTGTCAAAAACATTTCTTTATTGTTAGCCATTAATACTCCTCACCCTCACTCTGGAGTATTTTTCGAGTAGTTAACAATTTTCAGCTTAACTGAGACACACTTCTGAAGAAGAGCTTGGGGACCATGCCAGTTTAGAGATCTACTATAGACCAACATGAGAAATGCATCCCACAGAAAAGGCCATCTACCAGCTGAAAGTTGATGCAGTGGAATTAAGTCAAGCCTTGATGACTTCAATAGGATGGACATCTTCCAGTTCACAAGACAGGGAGGATTTTCACTTGGCTGGTTATGTTACCTCCGTGACACTAACTCTAGTTAGAATGTGGATGGGGGAGATAATCAAAACCAGCTTATTACTTGATTCTTCAGGAAGGAAACATGCAAGCCTAGCTCTTAAGCCCCACCTTCCCTTTGAATGGTATTTTCACTAGTTTATATCTACGAGAACTCCCTCTTTTCCATATTTATTAATTGTAACTTTTCTGTCTATATTTTTATTAGTATCATGTTTCAGTGTTTTGTTTTTTAATAATGAATGAGAAATACACTCAGTTTGCATGAAAGTTAGTGTTCTCACCAGTCTATCTAAAGAAGTAATCATTCCTGGTCATTTGTAAATATGTATATACATAGTGAAGAAAAACGCTAACCAATCAAGATTAGTATTTTAAATATTTAAGACCAATGTCCCATGATTCAAAAGGCAAATGGCAGGCCACCGGAGTCACAAATAAGTGGGCACATGGCATTTTTCCCTAAGTGCTTCAAACTGAAATTTGAGGAGGAAACACAGCTAGTGAGCATGTCACAGAAGGAGTATTGTTTAAAGATAAATAAGCCTTTGTCTCCATACTAGTCTCAGTTTCCTCAATAATAGAGAAAAAGAAAAACTAGGTATTTGTACTCTACTTAATTTTGTTTACTTAAAATTTTTATGCTTTAGTTTATCTTTTGAACTTGCCAATTCTAAAATGGACAACAGAAAACACAGGTTAATATAGATGGTAGACTATGGATTCAGATAAATAATTAATGACCTAAAGTAATTAGCTGGAAGATGTTTAATCATTAATTTGTCTGAGTCATCGGAAGCAGTCAAGCCTAACCACAAAATATTGCGGTAATTATGAGTGTGTATGTTTTGTCAAGATGGAAATTAATATATGATGAGAATCACCACTTTGAAAAATTAAAATATGAGAAAAGTCTCTGGCTTACTCTTTATTTATTAAAGATAAATGAGCTCTTACTTTATTTTACCTAAGGAGATAAAAGTTGCATAAATTTCATCTGTCTATATGACCAAGAAATTGACTAGGATGTGGGTTATTTTTAGGGAATTCTTGGGAGAAGAAAACAAAAAACAGAAGCACTTCATTACTGATATATCTGGTAGACAATTAGGTTTCTTTCAGAGGATTTAAGCGAAGAAGACCCTTTAACATAATGCTAAGTTGGCAATTTATGACTGTGTTCTTCAATGTGGTGTTTTCCAATACAATTTTATTACAGGCTCTAAATTATGCTTCCACAGGAAAGGTCTGTCTTTAAACTTTTAGGTCAGAATTGTTCAGATCTTTTCACACTGAATCAATCAGGTTTAAAGCTGGCAAAATCCTTGGCAACCTTGTAAATCTTTCAAAAGATGTTATCCAATTACCCTTCATGGGCCGCAGGATTCTACAGCGTGACTATTTTACCCTCTATGAGGAATTAAGCTCTCTCGAGAGGTTAGAAACCAATGGAGTCGAAAAGGAAGGTTCTGATTCTTTCCTCCAGTTCACAGCGCCATAGATACATCTGCAGCAACCAGTGCACCCCAAGATGGTGCTCAGACCAGCCCAAAGAGTGACCCCAGTATCACCAAGGCCTTAGTTGTTGCCAATTAGCAAAACAAATAATACCAGAGTGATTCCCATCACAAAATGTTCTTTCGGACTTGTATGAAAAATGTAAAAGTAAGTTCAGCATAAAGGGAAATGCCAAGTGGAAAGCCTAAGTGATCACTGTCATTATTTCTTTAAGGAAAAAAAAAAAAAAACGAAACTAAAACACATGTCATTAAATACATGTGAGACTGAAAAATGAAATGACAAAGAAAACAAATGTATTTCTTTTGTATGGGTTTTGATCTTCTAAAAAATGTGCTTATTTTCCATTTAAAAAACACATATTAATCTCTATTCTTCCTCCTCCAAGTTGCGGGTACAGAATACTAATAATAAGCTAAGAAGACATTCAATTTATATGAAAGCCTATTTCATGCCATTTGGTTTCAAGGGGATAAATAATCATGAGCAAAATCATTTTGAAATGGTTTTTCAAAGAAAAGTGTGACTTTGCGCGCAGATACCTTCACAGAAGCTAGAGAATCAGGCTGTCTTTTGTGATGCAAGAAGCCAAAGCCATTGGCTGTGGGACCCCAGCTGCACCTCTGACCTCCAGGCCTTTGGGGTCAGGCACTCAGCAGGACTTTTGACCTTTGGTAACTCGTAACCCTGTTTCGCTTTTTTTTTTTTTTTTTTTTTTTTTTTTTTTAAACCACCTACAGCAAAAAGGTCTTTACCTCTCTGGAACACATAGCAAAAGTCGCCTAAATGTTTAGAAATAGTTTGTCAGCCAACAGCCAGATCAACAGAATATAAATATTAAAAAATAAATTCTCAAAGCACAAAGGAAAACACTCTTAACACTTAAAAGTTTCCTTCGGTAGAGTAGATTGATTTCGAGGACTACCGTGTGAACATTTGGCCCCATGTTCCTGCTTTTAAAGTCGTTGCTTTCTTTGATTTAAAGTGTGTTAGCAAGAAGAAGGAAGGCTGGTGCTTTTATAACTCGTACCTCCAGCGCTTTGCACACCCGTCATTAAAAACTCCACCGATCACCTCACAGCTGTGTGTTTCTCCTTTCATGCACTCTCTAGATTGCTCCCGGCTCAAGAAAATGCAGCGCCTCTGACCGGGCGTCAGTGAGAGAAGTAAGCCTGCGGAGCAATGCGTGCTGCTGGAGCGTGAGCAAGCCAGCAGCGGTGGTGGGGAACCCGGGCACTCAACACTGCAGAGCTCGGATCCCATGCCTTGCTATGCACAACAGGAAATCTGCAACTTCATTCTGTTTTTACAGTTTTTTTTTTTTTAATTTTTAGCTTTAACATGAACAATGAGACAGTTTCAAAACACATTAGTAGGAAAGCCACAGTAACTGATACAATGCATATTATTGTCCTCATAGTAGTTCAGAGTACAACATGCAGACGTAATAACTTTTCTAAACACTGTTGGTACAAATATTTCTTCTCATTGAGCTAACAGAATGTAGTTGTATACATTGAGCAATATTCCATAATAGTAGTGGGTTATCAGCAGAGCTGGCAACATTCGAAGCTGTTGACTTGAGCTTTTTACAGCTCAGCATACTAATCTGGCTCTAGTTTTTATGCCTCATGGTTAAACTTTTCTGCTGGGTGGTATTTATGATGATAACAATTTTAAACATTTTTCTTGGCACATACATCAGATTAGTAGCAAGTAATTTGCTTCTTCATTTCAAGTATAAAACAGAATTTTTAAAAAGTGAAAAACGTAGAATAATATAAGTGACCAGAATGATTGACCCAGAAAAGAAAGCATGCACTTACTCACCAACATGAGAATGTGTAGAATTTTTTGAGCTGTGATGCTCTAAGATTTATCTGCTTAAGGGATAATTCTATGGGTCTTTATTGCCAAACCAGCATGGGGACTTTTTTTTTTCCTCTTTTGCATCAAGATAGATGTATTTTAATATTTATTTCAGGGATGGTTTTATTCTTAGCTATTTCCATTAGTTTTTGTTTTGTTTTGTTTTTAGTATTCATCCACAACTACTTGTGATAGTTTTTCTTTCTCTGAGGCTCAAAAGAGGTATTTTATACTTTCAAAATATAGTGAAAATTGGCACACTGTTGTAGCTAGTGATAGGTGAGCCAATATATCTAGTTCAATCTCAACTGAGAAAGAAAATTAAGAGCTTGCCAAATGATCCAGTCAAATTAAATTCTTTGCCACAAAGATTTTTCAGTATTTGTCATTTCTTTTAGAGAGATCTGAAAAATATTTTTTAAAAATCTTGTACAAACCTCTTTATAGAAGCATGTCTGTAACCTCAAGATGTCTTTCCTTGTTTCTTTTTTTCTTTCTTTCTTTCTGTTTCTTTTGTTGTTGTTGTTGTTGTTGTTGTTG